>CDMC01000027.1:55913-204413 GCA_001511075.1 Aspergillus calidoustus | reverse complement strand
ATCGTCGAGGAACATTATCCGCCCGATAATATTCTGACCGCTGAATGTTCTGCCGGTAGAACGTCTGACCGCTTGGCTAGGTTCATAACAATTACTTTTTACTCTTAATAGATAACTAATACTAAATAAAGGTATAATACTTATAACTAAGAAGCCTTAGTAATTATAGAAGGTTTTAAGAAATAGAGATACTATCTTAAAGGAGTAAAGTATAAAGTTATTATTTAAATAGACTATAAAAACTTAATATACTTTATAATAATAAAAGAACTTAAGGGATAATAGATTAGATAAGCTTAGAAACTTTTATAATACTAATTTAGAATTAAGCATATTAATAGAAAGAAAAATATTACTATAGATATACTAAGCTAAAGACTAGACTATATAATTAAAGTTAAGAACCCTAAAATAAACCTACTCTATAAGAATAGAGAAGTTCTTAGGTTTAACTAAGAAGCTAAGCTTATAATAGCCTATATAATTAATAACTATAAGTTCTTAGTACGCCTTAAGAAAGAATAATATAATAATAAGTCTCTTTAGAGATAGAACTTTAGAGATATATATAAAGAAGAAAGTAATAGGATTTTACTTTAAAATAGATTAATTATAGTACTAGATTTAATAGTAGAAGAAGTAATTAAAGTATATTATAACCTACTAACTAAGGAATACTAAGGGATTAATAAGATAATAAAGAAAATCTAATAAGTATACTATTTTCTATAAATATATTAATAGGTTCATAACTATATTATATAATATAATAAATATAATAGGAATAAGCTATCTTAATACTAACTATTTAGGAAGATAAGGATACCTAAGATACTAATAAAACTATAAGAAAGTATTATTATTAATTTTATTATAGGATTACTACTATTAAAGGATTTAATTATAGGAATTACCTATAATAATATAATTATTATTATATATAAAATAATAAAATACATGATTATTAGACTAATACTAGTAAATCTTACTACTAAGTAGCTAGTACTACTAATATTATAAGAAGTATTTATTTAGGTAGGACTACTAAAGCATTTCATATCTAATAAAGATAAATTATTTATATTAAAGTTTTAGAAAATAATTATAAATACTAGTAGAATAAGCTAAGACATGTCTACTATATACTACTAGTAAACTAATAGATAGTTAGAAAGGATAATTTAGTTAGTTAAATAATACTTATAATACTACTCTAATTAGAATTAGGATAATTAGGTTAAACTTCTACCTATAGCATAGTTTATAATTAATAATATAAGGAATATTACTATGAATTATATATCTTATTTTATAAATTTAGGAAGGAATCTAAGAATATTATAAATAATCTTACTACTAGATAGAAGACTACTAGTAGTACTAATATAGGTTTAGTACTTAAGTATATTATATAACTTAATTATAAAAGATACTAGGTAGGCTAAAGAAAAGATAAAATACTATTATAATTTAAAGTATAGGGATATACCTTACTTAAAGAAGAGAGAGAGAGTTTACCTATTATAATAAATAATTAGAAGAAAAGATTTTAATATTAAAAGTAAATAACTATAATAAACTTAATATTATAAAATATGGACTATTTAAAATTAAAAAAAAACTTATAAATAATAACTATTACTTAATACTACTAATAAGACTATAAGTTTATCTAGTATTTTATATCTTATTACTTAAACTAATACTAAATCTAGAAAATATTAAAGATGAAGTACCTAATATTAATAAGGAATTTAAAGTTAAAAAGATCCTTAACTAATAAACTAAGAAAGGTTAGATTTAGTACTATATTAGATAAAAGGGTTACTTACTAAAGAATAATTTATAGGAACCTATTAGGTATTTAAACTACCCTAATAAGATTTAGGAATTTTAGTATAGAGATAGTTAAAGAAAGGATCTAATAAAGAAGATAATATAAAGGCCTTAATAGCTTCTATATTAAAAGCTACCTATAAAGAACTTTTATTATTTAATATAGTAACTAACTAACCCTTTTTAACTTTTAAGATTTTTTTTATTTCTACTTCTTCTCCTTAAGCTTCTTAAGCTCTTTAATTTCCTTTATATTATAAGAAATAAAATTACTAGTATAACGCTAAGAAGTTATTCTTACTTTTAGATTTATTAGGAATAGGTTAATAGGGTTTTAATTTAATCTTAAATCTCTAGCTCCTTTATATAAAGCTCCTATTAGGCTTTTACTAAATATTTCTACTCTATATCTAAGAATAAAGGCTCTAAATTAATATACTTTTAATATACCTTTATATATTCCTTATAGTAACTTAAGTTTTTAGATTTAATATATATTTTATTTAATTAAGAATACTAAATATATAGGGTTACTATTATAAAACCATACTCTTTAATTTTCCATTTAAGATTTGCGCTATAACTAGATAAACTAGAAGTTAAGAGTTAAGGATAGCCGTCCAGGCTACTATCTACTAGGCCAAAAGGTCACTATGATCAGACCCTATGGTCTGATCTACCTAGATCACACCTTATATAGCTTATCCCTAACAACTATCCTCTCCTTTTAAGGAGGCACGTCCTCGGGCCTCTATACCTATTCTAGACTAGTAGATAAGCTAGATAAGATAAGGACCCCTAGGTAAGCATAGGAGCTAATAAGCCTATAAGCTAGAACTAGGTAGTATTATCTAAGTAAAGTCATGACATCACTACTAAGCCTTACTAGGCAGCCATGCTAGGTGTAAAAGATGCCATGCCTGCAGCTAGGAATGATCCTATGGCCTAGCCATGTACTAACCCGTAGGGTCTGATCATACTAGTTAAGGATAGCCGTCCAGGCTACTATCTACTGGGCCGAAAGGTCACTGTGATCAGACCCTATGGTCTGATCTGCCCGGATCGCACCTTATATAGCTTATCCCTGACACTAAGTTTATAAGAAATACTATTAACTATTAATCTTCTTTCTTTAATAGGAGGTTATAGTAACCCTATTTAATATTAAAGATAGTTAATTACTTAGCTTCTTATAATAAGTCTTTCTTTTATCCTATATAAGGCACCTAGTTTATATTATTAATTATTAAGTTATTTAATTATTAAAATTAATAACTATTTACTTCTTCCTATTCTTTTTAAGGATAAATATTAGTTATGAAGAGTATTATAAGTTAGATTTATAAATATATCCTATTTATAAGAATTCCTTAATAAATTCCTATTCTAGCTATAACTCTTCTAGTAACTTCCTAAACTATTATAATTACTTGAGCTTATTTTCTACCCCCTTAACTAATAATATCTTCGCTTCATAGTACTAGTTATATTATAGTAGTTAATATTCCCTTTTAATAAATAGTTTAATAAACTTGGTATTTTTTTAGTAATTTTTTTAAAACTTTAATAAGTTTTTTTTTATAAACTTCTTTTAGCTTTGGTTATATAACTATATTATCTTTTATTATTTCTATTCTATAAGTCTTAGACCCTAAAGCTATTACTTTATCTCTTTTAGTAGGCTTTAGTAGGGTTTTCCCTAATATTCTTATAATAACTTAGATCTATATATTTTATTATCTTTCTTTCTTAGTTCTTAACTAATATTCCTTGATCTAAATATTTCTAGTTATCTAATTAATAGTTAGGTTTTATATATATAATTATATTATCCTAATAATACTATTATAGAATCCTTACTCTATGATTAGTACTATCTTAAATTTTAGATTTTCTAAATATTTTTTACTATTAAACTATACCTTATCTATTATAAGTACTAGTATATTATATAATAGTTTTCCTCTAAATCTATGGATTCTTAAGTTATATCTAGCTAGTTTTATTAGTATTGTAAGAGCACGTGTCCAGGCAAGCATGTTCCCAACTGTACCAAAAAGGTCACTGTGATCAGACTCCACAGTCTGATCTGCCTGGATCGCACCTATATAGCTTGCCCGCTGTGACAAGTATACTATTATTACTAATAAATCTTTTACTTAAGAACTATTCTAAATATCCTAAATCTAGTAAGATTTATATATTATACCTATTTAATTTTATAATAATCATAATTAATTTATTATTTTTTATAGAAAAAAGGTTTACTTCCTTCTAGTACTATTTATAATATTATTATAGAATATTATTTTAGTTCTAAGGTTTAAATTTTCCTTTCTTATAGTAAAATATATAGTTTAACCTTATAATTATAACTACTAAGTCTTATATAGTTTAGATATCCTTATTCTTCCTCTATATAGTTATAATTATCTTTTCTAAGTAGATATCTAAAGTTTAGTCTTAATAGTATTTTAGGTAGCTATAGTATCTAGTAATACTTAAATTTATACTATTAATATTAAGTATAATCCTTATTATAATATTCTATCTAATAAATTTCTTAGTATGCCTTCTTACTTAGCTAAGGATAGTATCTATAAGAGTATTAGTATATATAACCTAAAATTCTACTATATAAACTAGTTCCTTATTTATTTAATACTCTTTTATATTCTTTAGTAAATTTAATATTAACTTTTCTATATTTAGGGTATTCTAAGAATATCTAATCTCTATATTATTTATATTTTAGAATATAATCTTATTATATTTTTCCTAAATCTTCCTAGTAAGTTACTTAAGCTAGTTTATAACTATAAGGTTCTTTATCTTTAATATTACTTTTAAGTAGGGTTTCTATCTAAGTTTTATAAGTCTTATAGTAAGTTATAACTATTTTATTACTAATTTAAATTATTAAAGGATCTTAGTGGAACTTCTCCTTTAAATCTAAGATCTTATAATTATTTATTAATCATGCTACTCTCTAATTTAGTATATAAAGAGAGGGTTTTCCTATATTAATACTAAGCTATGCCTCCTATTAAAGCTTATAAAGTATTCTTTATTATACTTTAGCTTAATATCTTTAATAATTTTATAAAGGCTAGTAATTCTAGTCTCTTTATCTTATATTTTATATACTTTATTATATTTCTTCATCTAATTATTAACCTAGTTATTAGGTTAAATTATATAATAGAGTAATATACTAGATGCTTCTTCCTAATTTATATTTAGAGTAATTATTACTTTATCCTATAATCTTTCTTCCTTAAGTACTATAAGTATTATTTATTTTATTTTATATACTTTTTAGATTAGTTTATTTATATCTTTAACTACTTATTTAGTTTTCTTTGATTCTTTAATTATAGTAAGGGTAAGTTATTTAAATCTATAACTAAGTAATTTATAAATAAACTTATTTTTTTTAGGTATTATATTATTTCTTCCTTAGGGATTTCTTTTATTATATTTATTTTATTCCTATTATTATTTATTATAGTAATAATTAGTTTGGTTATTATAAAGGTAGTATTAATTTAAGAATTATAAGTAGCTAGTCTATTCTTTTTATACTTTAATTAATAATCCTTTTTTATATATCTAATTTTTCTATATCTATAGTACTTTCCTTTAAAGTATTACTTCTTATATAGTTTATCCTTCTATTCTCTAGTAGTAATAGCTATATTTATCTTTATATCTTTATCTTAGTCTTATTTAACCTTCTTATTATTACTAAACTACTTATATTACTTCTACTAGTCTATCTATTATTTAAATTATTAGTTCTTAATTTATAATATAGTATTAATAAGTTTATCTAACTTATCTAGTTAGTTATTAATAAGAGTAAGTATATCCTTAGTCTTATCTTAAAGTCTAGTATAATACCTAGATATAAGGGCTTTATCTCCCTATTATAGGTTAGATATAATTTAATAGAACTTAGTAGTATACTCCCTAATATTTATCTTATCTTAATATAGGTTAGTAATTTTTAATTCTATAGTTTATTTAGTATCTAGGTCTTTAAAGGCTTTAGTAATCTATTTCTTAAATTCTTTATAATTCTTAAAGATCTTCTTTATTAAAGGTTTTTATCACGTAGTGGTATTCTTATTATAGTCATGTATATATAGCTTAAACTATATAAATACTAATCCTCCTAGGTATATTCCTATAAATATAACCTTATTATACTTATTTACTCTATCTAAGTTATTAATCTTAATATATATATCTATAGAGGTTAGATAACTTCTAAGAGTTAAATACTTATTTTTAAATACTTTAGCTTTATTCGCCTTAATCCCTTTAAATATTTTAAGCTAATAGGTCTTTATAAGTAGATAAGTAATAGCTTATTTAAGCTAAGTAATCTTCTTTATATTAGTAAGAATAGGATTTATAAGGTTCTCCTTAGAAGCTAAAGTAAGCTATACTACTTTACCTTTACTATTACCTATAGTAATAGTAGATATATCTTCTTCTTAATTAAAATAAGGGTCTATTATTATTAGATAAGCCCTATTATTCCTACTTAGGACTAGAGGTCTTAAGGTATTCTTAAGTTAAATTAAGAAGACTACTTCTTAATATACTAAGAAGAATAACTAGGTTACTAAAAGGTAGGGTAGCTTAAATTCTAAAGATAATAAATAGTAACTAAAACTAATTATATATATAAATAAGTATCCTTAAATATAGTATCTATTATATTACTTAATATATCCTATTATAGCACCTACTATGTTCTATTAAACTCCCTAATATGACTATAGCCCTATCTAGTCATAGCATTAAATCATCTAATATGATTAGCTAGATTAACCTTTCATTCTAGCATCGACGTGATATCACGTCGACTCGTGATATCCCATCGTACCATAATCTTACTAGGCAAATCTATTGGC
This sequence comes from Aspergillus calidoustus, assembly GCA_001511075.1. Classification (NCBI taxonomy): domain Eukaryota; kingdom Fungi; phylum Ascomycota; class Eurotiomycetes; order Eurotiales; family Aspergillaceae; genus Aspergillus; species Aspergillus calidoustus. The sequence continues at coordinate 197,652 of CDMC01000027.1, read as the reverse complement.
TGACAGCATCCCGTGTCTTAGCGCGGCTCTCTGACACTATTAAGGTATTTATATTTAAAGTATTTAAGTAACTCCTACCTAGTAAGTTAATATAAGGGAAAAGGAAGCACCTAAGGGATAGAAATAGTATAGGTAATAATTTAGTTAAAATTATTAAAGCCCTAAAGCCTAAGGAGAATAGGCGCGTCATGGCCTAGGAACTCCACCACCTAATTAAAGACCTCAAAGAAATCATCACGCTCTAGAGTAATGAACTCTAGGAGATTAGAGCTAATTAGTAGATACTTAAATTCTAATATATTAAATTTTAGGAAGTATAAGGCCTCCAGGAACAACTTAAGGCCATGCCAACCACTGAACGCCCGGCGAAAACATGGGCGGAAGTAGCCGCGACCGCCAGCCAGCAACCTCCAACCACAACTTCTAAACGAAACCACAGAGAACGCAACTGCGTTAAAATTAGCACCCGAGAGAAATCTGATGATAATGAGAATAAAGGTAGAGGCTTTATGAGATACCTAGCAACATAACAAACACGAAGATCAGGTCGCCCCTGCTAAGCTTGGACACTACCAAGGACGTTCATATAGCAGGGATAGGAACTACTAAATTAGAATACATCATCTAATTTCATGACGCATAATTAAAGGAGACGGCCTAGAATAGCCTAGAATAGATATAGGAGCTAGGTAATAACACCAAACTAGTAATACCTTATTTAGGGTCGTAGCTCGTTGGTACCCTAATAAAGGGCTTTAACCTAGTAATAGATATGAATCAAGGGATAGCCAGAATTATAGATAATAATAGCTTTTCCTCTAAGGGTTACTAGGTTATGGATATTACCTAGCTCTCGAGGAACTTAGAGCGTCAGTATCCTTAGGGGTTTGGTTCAACTCGCTAGAGGCAGCAGAGTGGGCTATTAACAATGGTCTTCTTGTGGGACAACGCTATATAGGAAGCACCGAGAGCTAGTAGACCAAGCAGAAGAGGTGCCGCTGCTGCCAGCACTTTGGACATCTTGCATGGTCATGTTGGGAGAAAGCGCGGTGCGGGCACTATATAGGCAAATATGGGCGATGCCACTGTCCACCAGACGCTAGAGTAAGTTACTTGGACTATAACAAAGTACACCTAACTAGAGACCACAGCTATGAAATACCGGCCCGACTACTCCTACCACAATGATGACAACAAACCTACGGATCCTATAGTTGAACACAAGGAAATCAAGGGCAGGGATGGAGGCCCTCATGAATAACCATTAGATACAGGACCTTGACATGCTGCTGATCCAGGAACCCTTGATCACGGTCTACCATACCCATGTTAATCACAGCGCATGGAGACTTTACCAGCCAATATTCACAGAGAGCTCTGTGCGCCCTTGCAGCTTGCTGTATGTCACTAAGAGAATATCAACATCCTCGCATAGAAAATCTAGTGCAACTACCCTGATATTGTCATAATAAATTTCTGGGCAGCTAACATGCAATATCTACTTTTCTTAGTTTATACCCCCTCCCTAAATACATCTTTTCCAAGCAACAGAGATAAAGCCCGACCATACAGCACTAGCCAAGATCTAGACCACTATCTAACAGCAGTGCAGCAAAGTAGACCAAGAAATGAAACTAATCCTGGTGGGAGGCTTTAACCGCTAGCACCCTCCCTGCATGGAGTAATAGAGTAATTCCCGCTGAATTTACTAAACGGGCCGAAGAGCTGGTGAACTGGTGAACTTTTTGTACTCGCGCCGACTTTAGTGGTGCCTGTAACCTGGATCTCTAAATTCTGGTCACTAAGCCACTCCGAAAGAACCTCCACTCTTAATCTAATAGTGACGAATAATACCTCAAGTCTCATTAAATGCCAGCTATACCACGACAATTATCGCTCTAACTATGAAGGGACTCTTTCTGAGTGGAGGGTCTACCTAGAACGCGTTAGAGATCTAAAGCCGAAGAGTTTGACTGAGCAAATATGGAAAAGATAGGACGAGAGGTCCTAGGATCCTTAAAACCCCTCTCTGAAATCAGGTCAGTTGAGGACCTAGACTAGACGGTGGAGAAACCAACTAAAACCGTGAACTTGGCCATGGACCGCTATATCCTGATCAAGAACCATCCCCGTACTCTAAACAATAGTTCAAACCAGCCCTTAAAACCCTAGCAAGAAGAAGTTAAACGAGCGCGCGGGATAGCAGTCTAGCTGCCAGACCCGAGGACCGACGGGCCCGTCACAAAGACCCTTCAGGATGACATGAGCGACAAACGCAGACACTGGACAAGAACCATTGAGGAAGCAAAGGTGGACCACTGGCGGTACTTTCTGGACCAAGCGGGTGAAGGACACTATATGGCTGTGCCCCAGCCCTAGCAGCAAGTAAGTTGTCCGCGCCATTTGTCCTCAATTCACACTTTCTTTCACTCTGATCGACTTCCCATCAGCTTCCGAGTGAGCTCTCAGCATCATTTCCTATTACTACTTTGCCTGAGCATGAGCAGCTGCCGAGCAGCTGCTATTTCAACCCGGTCCTGCCGCATGACATCTTCCGTGAAGCCCATGGCAGCTTGTTCAAGTCCAACAGTCTATTCTTGCGCAACCTGAGGTGGCCAGTCGGTAGGTGGTCCATACTGGGGCAAAAGACAGACAAGCATATCATGTTTTAATCTGAACAGTCGCTGCTGGTAGATTTCAACAATCTGCTGCTGCCGCTGCTGCCGCAATTTCTGCTGATGTTGAGCTATCCACGTCTCTTCCCACTTAAGAGCCTCAAATCCGGTTCATATCTTTGTAGGGACCGCTGAAGGGGATTCCAAACCTTGACAGCCCTTTCCACTATTTTCCCGACAGCTCACTTGGCCGGCGACGAGGTCGCCTTGGCTGTAGGTTGCGTTTGGATCAGGTCTGCCATCCTCGTCCATTTCTACTCGTCCTTGTTCTCTTCATTGATAAAAGTCTCCTGTCGCAGGTCTACTCTTGCGAGTACCAGCTTGTCGTTATTGATATCCTCTCCCAACAATATCCACCACCGGAGGACCCGATTCCCTTTTGGCCGCCTCCCGACAATGCGCCTGGCGGCTGCGTCTGTAACTTTGGGACTATATGGGACAATCTCTCGTCTTCGTTGAATCATCTGACGTCTACTTGCAACGAGTACAAGAGCTCGGTGACCTCGCTGCGGTCGTGCCAGTGCTGTGCATGGAGCTCAGGTCTCTCTACGTGAGTAAACCCTACATATTCGACTCCTGGTAAGCTACCACTAATTATGGTCTGTCTCCAACAGCTTTTACGGAGCTTGCCCAGGATACGATCTCTCGAATTACGGTCTAGCAGCAATTGGAAGCACAGCTGAAACCACGCTATCAATGTCAGGAACCTGCAGCGATCTCACGTCCTCGGTCTGCGATGGAAATTTCGGAATAGAGTCACAAGACAACGGAGTGTACCCTGATCCAGCCAATCTGCCTAATCCTGGCAGTAAATCTCTGATAACAAACACAAGGCCCGGGGCCGTTGACCACGCCTCCCGGAGGAGAGACAATCATCAGCGGGACATTCTTGAATATCCCGTACACGCTCACTGCGGCGCGCTACAATGCCGACAACGTCGAGGAAACTAGCACGTCTACTCCGACTGGGTCATCTGATGAGGATTCCACGACCGATAGCTCGACTTCAAGTACGAGTACGGGTGGCGCGGACTCGTCGGATAACTTCAGCAACGGCTCCACAGACCCCAACCATGCGTTCTGCTATGTGCCAGTGACAATGGGGATGGCCGGTGTCATCACACTCGCTCTGGTTGTGGTCAGTCTGTAAAGACCAAAGGAAAATGCAGATAATCATTTCTTATCGCAGGGACGCTCAGGTAGAGCGAAACTTGGATACAAGGAAATTTCTTATAGGAGCGCAGTACCCCGGACGGGAATAAAAAATGTAATACGCATTTCAATGCTAATCTACCCTATACAACATTGCCGTCTGCCAATCCAATTTCAAGCCAGAAGGCTCTGCCAACCTCGTTCGAGGCATAATCAAGCCAGCAAAAGGATTGCATAAACTCTAGAAGCTGCTCCCATGTGCCGATTCCCAAGTCCCTGCAGTGTCTTTTGGCTTGCTTGATAAACCAAGACCTGGTGTCACCATATAATAAGCCATCGGCACAGATCCCAGCAATAATACAGCACCACAGGAGAATCTCAATCTCGAAATTCTCTCTTCCACCCGATAGCTGGAGGATGCATTGTTGAATTTCTAGAGTCATCTTGCGTCGTAGCAGTGACGTTTGTGGGAGAGGTATAATAACGTTCGCGCTATAGAGAAGAGCAGTTTTCCGGCACATAATGTAAATCGCGAATGCTCTCTCCTGTTCTTCGGCAGTGCAGACTCGCTGGTGAAGTACCAAGCTTGGCCGAGACTGGTCTGCTGCATTTGGAAGACTGCATAGACGATGGACAATAATTGCTCGTGTATCACCAATTAGCGCTAGCAGTCTCTCACCGCATATCTGTCTTGCAAGATAGTCGAGTGCTTGTGCCATCTCACTTAAATTAAGCAAGACACGGACAATATCTCCCTTTACGGGAGGATGAAGGAGAGCTAATTGTCGAAACCCGTGGTTCCTGAGGGTTGCATGTCGAGCAAACTGTCGAATTCCAAGAGTCTGGAGAGGGGCCTTGTATATAGCTGGTTTTCCATCAGGCTGGATAAGTGGAAATAGCGGCTTGGAGTCGCCGTTCATAGAAGTGAAGACGCAAGATCTAGTGAATATTAACTCTTACTGAACCATGAAAACAGGATCTACCGGTACCCACACGGAGATCAACCAAGCCAAGCCATAGAGTTTTATCGAGTGAATACCGCCCCTTTGCTGGATGATATGCACAACCATTTGCCAGTGAAGGGGATCAGGATCACAGCTACCATAATATTCAAGTGACTGTAGGGTCCGAAACGGTGGTGAAAAGGGACCACCTTCCGGACGCTTGATACTCTCAAGGTTCTCATTGAACACAAGATAGTGGATCGCCATAACAACGTCCTCAATTTTATCATCAAGAATATCAATGCTACCGATTGTTGATATTATATGGCGGATTTGATTCATCACGGATCCCCTGATTCGAAGCCGCTGCACTTTATTGTCTCGACATACTTCGGTATTCACGGTGTTAGGAATACCCCGTAAGACGGGCGCAATATGCAAATGAAGCAAGGCCGAGTAGAACATGCATGGCGCAACCATGGGACTTCGATTTGGATTTAGATAAGCTTGGATGGTCTGGTTCGCAAATTCGCCGGTCCGAGCAGTTGGGAACACCAAGGTTTGGCATACGTGCAGCAGGTAATCAAAATTCGGCACCGTCTTGCGACAATCTGGAAAAGAAGGATCAACCTGACCTGGGGCGATTTGGTAGGGGTTAAAACTGAAAGCTTTATCAAGAATGCCGTGACAATCAGGACAGACCGTAAACTCCGATACACAGCTGATAGGTGGCGGTGCATGTCGGGGGTAAATCGCTCGCGTAGTAGAGGACGATGATTGTGGCGGATGTGCCTTCGGCTGGGCACACCGGCAACCTGGCAGATTGTTGTTATTGAAATCACCATGGCTTTTGGCAATATGAATTCGGAGTCGCTTTTCGCGGTACCGTCTGCGCATCAGCTCTGACCGTACAAACGATGCATTGTTGCTTCCATCTCGGATATTTGGCCCGTGGATGATAGTCAGAAGTGGTTGTGGCATTACTCCTCGTATACTAGTAATGGTATATCAATTTTTGAGGACCAAATGACCTAACAGGACAAGGCGCTATTAATAAGATACCGCACATGCGTCTCCACTTTGTTAAGCATAGTCAGCATTTATCATCTGGCGCGTCTTATTGGTCCACCTCGGCCCAGGCTTCCCAGACGTTGCGTGCTCCAACGCTTGTTGATTGCGCAGCATAAGCAAGCGAGCCAGCGAGATGTGGCTTAAAGCTACGCAGAGTTTTGAGGAGCTGATGAGGCTTGAATCTCTGTGTTGTATTCGACTACGAAGACTACCGGAGAAAAAGAAACTCTGTGGCCAACGGGGAGTGTCATCTTGGATGATAGGGAATAGTATGCTAGAGAAGTACCTAATAGACCCCGCAAGTTTTGCTATATAAGTGTTTCTTGCGCTCTTTGGCGACATGACACCTCGACCTCGGACCTTTCATAATCTTCCATCCTGGTTTCAATTGTGCTGGCTAATTTATCCCGCAGCGCAATCGAACGCCCGCCGCGTGCCTCGTGTGGAATATGTAGAACCACGGAGAAGCCTGTCGACCAAAGGGCTCCGATCTGGACCACATCATTCTTGTAGGCGAGCCTCGAGAAGTGTACTTTGCACTTCGTAGAGGAAGCGACGGAAAGGGAAGTGTACATTACGGACGCTGATTGGATAATCCCATCAACACTAACAAGACTCAAAGCGGGGCTCCAGAATTAACTTCCCAGATTGGTCTAGCTCAATCCGAGCTAAACGAGACGAACTCAACTCCTCATCGTGCCGCGGATTTGTCATCTCCTGATTATGCGAGCCGCTGGGCAATGGATGCTTATACCTACGTACGTATCAAATCCGCTAGCGCACCCAAGCCTCCAAGTTTCAAAGTGGGCGTTAGGATTTCAATTAATCTGTGAATCCGCCTGCCACTGAAGTGCTAAGACCCGGTGTAGCGAGAGGAGAATTCAACTTCCGGATGGGAATGTAATAAACTCATGACTCGAGGCAAGCTCGGGTCCATGGCTCCTTGGATCAGTCAGGCCTCGATGGATCGGGTGACCAACTCCAAAGCTGGTGTGGTCTTTACTGCAAGCTTGAAATGTTCCTTGTAGCAACATGTAAAAGAGGCAAACGGGTCGAAATAGTCCATAGCCGTCTTCGATACAAGGGGCCCATTACGGTCTAGTCAATCCTGTCGTATCTCCACGCTGGTAGTCGCCACTTGAGCAGATGCACCGTCGACACAATTCCAAATACTTTCTTGATCATCTTTTCGTAAAGTCGTCCCATACCTAGCAATCTTGGAACGTCGAATCAGATCAGCACAAGTTATCTTACGGTTTTCTGATGTAATTAGATCATCAATATAGTAAAGGTTGGTGCTGCAAGATACTCCCGCATTCACCGAATGAAACATAGACTCTGACGGATAGCTTCAGCAACACCTTGCCCATCAGAAGGCCAGGTTCAAAGTCCGTTCTTCGAAGAGTAACCGACTGCAGATGACGCATAGTGTTTCCCAGTGGAAGGATAGCAAGGCACATTGGGACAGTGATAGAAACAATTCACAGAACCTTTCCACTATATCAAGATATTCTACTGATGCCGTGGGCTCGTATGGTGTCTTCTTACTATCTTTCAGTGCTCTAAGCTTCGCGAATGTCTACCTGTGCTGCATTTAAGATTTTATTTCTGTCTCGCCTGGGAACTCTTTGTGGTAACTGGATTTATACGAACTGTGCCTCTCTGCTTTAAGCCTGAGAAACAACAAGATCCAAATCCCCCTCGCCGACATCAACGGATATTTCTATCACATCGCCGCTCCGTTCAATGTTACGCGTGTCTGTCAAAGTTCCACTATAGTAAATCCCATAAACACCCACGTGAAGATTATAAATTTTAAGGCGAATGCTGCTCAGAGATTAGCATCACTCAACTCCAATCCTCCCTTCAAACTTACCTTCTAAAAGACCGATATGATCTCATGGAAACGACCATTGCCTTCCTCTCCTCGTCCCAAATCCCTCTCAGGAAATCCACCCCACTCTCCAAACTAATACCACCTACGTACGGCACTGCACTAACCTGCTTAGCCATCTATGGTTCCTCCCACATCTTCCTCTGCCCACCACGCACATTCAGCCGGGCGTACGCCACTGCGCTATTACCCGTAAAGGGCTCAACCTCGGTCCATTTTCCATCATCGTCAGCCTGTCGCGGGTTGACGGGGTAGTACAGGCCGCCATCCTGCCAGGTCGGGTTGAAGAACCGATCGACATGGTTCAACAAGCCACGGAGAGTTCTGCCGTCGTCGTCTCCCAACTCAGAGGCGGAGAGAAGGATGTACCCAAACACAGGCCGTGGAAAAGGGGGTTCGGGCTTGGTGGGTGTGTTTGCTGCGATTTCGCGGGCTTGGGTAATGGTGGCAGGGTAGTCTGGGCTTAAGTCGTGCTCTTTCGCGATGAGGTCGCGGAGTGCGAAAGTAATAGGGCTAGGGTTTATATTTAGTCTATTAGGTTTGATGCGGGAGAGGAAGCTAATGGATTAGGTTTTAAAGGTCTCTGATGCGATGGTTGGATTCCAAGAGTTCATAAAGGCAGTGGCCCTATGGGGTTAAAGCAGCTAGTGAGCAAAAGGGGCCCGTCTGAGATTATACAGGACGGGGGAAACGGGAGTTATGTAGGACTTATCAGGCTGTAAACCTAATCTCTACTACTAGCTTTTTCGTATTTTGCTTTAGGGCGTACCAGCTAATAAATAGACCATTATCCCCCATCATACCTTTTTCTTTCCAGGCAGCGGAGTACTTGCTCAGTACTTCCTTCACGACGTTTGTGCCATCGCGGCTATCGTTATATTTCATGGCAATGATCTAATGTATTCGGCTCAAGTCAGATTAATTTTCAGGAGTAGTAACTATCATTCGTACCAGGAATTGGTTGCAGACGATAAAGATGCTGTTTGGTTCACAGTAAACACCAAGCTAGTTCTCGCGCTCCATTTCCTTTAGGATGGCTTCTTGCAGAGTCTCACGGGTATATGAGAACTTTTCTGGTCCCATGCCCCAGAAGATGGGATTCCAGGTAAAGGACAATGCATTTTCCTCGTTATACTTGTCATCGTTGAAAAGCATTCGGTACAAGGATACCATGAGGAGCAAATGGCCGGAGTACTACAAGTCATTATTAGCAAAGACGAAGCACGAGCCCGAATTTGAACTTCAGTGGCAGGAAGACAGAGAAAAGAGGTATAATAATAAACAGACCATAATGTTCTCCCTCACAATCGGATCCGCCCATGGCTGTCTTAGCTCTTCTAAATCCGGATCCACAAACTTTCCACTGTGACTGGTTAGAAACTAGTAACCCCAGACTTCTTAGCGCAGCATCTTCTTGATTAGCTTATCCATAAGGTGTTGGAAAACAGAGCGAAGGGCAGGAAGGTGGTGGTAATATGCTATACTAGCAGCGTAGGTCATTGTAGCTAGCTAATAGCGGTATGTATTAAGCTATTCTTGTCCAGGCTCTTGGGAGCTAATAACACCCCATTCACCATCGCGGAGAGTTGCGAGGTTGTGGATGTGCCGTAGGTGTCCGGCTTGCTCACGGGTGAGTTTGGGATATTTTGCGAGAAACGTCGCCGGGAGGCGTTCGGGGAGATAGGGTCGGATGGTCATCTTGAGAAAGGGCGAGATGTGAGAATTAGGAGGCATGAAGATTCCTTGGTGTCGTTCCGCAAATTGTGCATTGTCGATCTTGATATATAAAACAAGATAATTACGTAGTGCCGCAGTTCAGTTGCTGCTACCCGGGTGGCGACACCGTGCAATCGAGATCGAGTTCTAACTGCCTTGGCTAGACGCCGCGGCTGACCGATGCTTCTCGTAGTTGGAGCTCAGACTGCTTATATGAAGCTTGATAATGCTATGGCGGGGGCTGAATGGCACCAATCCGGTGTTAAGTATGTCTTTCATGCGTAGAAATCTCTTTGCCTGCGAATGCCGGTGTCGTTGTTCTCAAGACCCGGCTTCCGGTCTAGGACTAAGTACTGACAGAAAGGCCCTATATGGGGTACACGAATACATATCATGAGTCGAATCAATTTCTCTCTTCAGATAACTTTAATTTCATTACCATGCGGTCCTTTCCAACGCTGGGAGCAAGATAGACATCCTCTGACGCTGACGTTTGGCGGGTTTTCTGATCAGCAATAGCATTCAAGCAGTAGACATCATGTATTATCGTAAGGCTAAAAGGGCTAAGTAAGATCGAAAAAAATATCAAAAGACTAGCTAGTTCTCTGTATGTGATGCGTTCACCTCTATATTATTCAACTCCCCCGACGCACCCTCACCACCATTGCCACCATCAACCGTCAGACTCAAGTTGCCGTCCTCAACCCCCGCAAAAAGCGACGCAAGCGTTTGCATCACAATAAACGCTCTGGTGCGCTGGATCCCCCTGCGCCAGCAATCATACGAGCAACTACTCGCCACAGCCTCCAGCACCTCGTCCGCGAGATTCGGGTGTTGGACGAGCCCGGCCATAGAGCACATGATCTCTTGGCGCCAACGGCGTAGGATTTCCCCCTCTGTCTGCAGCTGCTTTGCACGTGCCTCTAGCGTGATATATTTCTCTTGCATTTGGTTGAGATTATTAGTGATTTGTTTGTTTTCCGCGCCTAGCTTCTGTAGCAGGCCTAGCAGATGGGCACGTTCTTGCTCGCGGCGTTCGCGAAAGCGGCGTTGCGCTTCGCGGTTCTGCGCTTGGCGTTTTGACACCTTAAATTTTGTTTAGTAAACGTATGTGGTGCAATAGCGGTAGCAGTAATAGAGCAGGTTTGTAGACTACACACCTTGTTTGCGTACGCAAGCCTGCCGCTACAGAACCCCTCAGTATCATCCCCTTTGGACGATCCCTGGTTAGCAGCACAGATCGACCCCGGCGGCGAAGAAAGCGGATCGGACGGCGGCGAGAGGCATATGGGATTGTCCGCCGAAGGCGTCCTGGGCGTTGTATACAATGAGGAGAGGAAGCGCAGATCGCCATCAAAATCAAAGGACAGCTCGTCGTCGATCCCGCGCTTCCTATCCGAACCCAGGCAGGATAGCCGACTTGCATTGCCGGCTTCTTTATCCGTCGATAATGATGACAAGTACCTAGCAGCCAAAGTGGAACATGTCAAGTTTTCGTCTCCATATGTTCCCAAAGAAGATCCGGCGGTGCCGTGCTGCGCCATATTGTGAGCTTTGAAGATGGGAGAAAAAGGGAAAAAGAAACAAGAGAATGTGAAGTAGCAGAGCAATTGCGGTGAGATTCTGATGTAAAATAATTGGCCCTTTTGTAGTACATCCTCCCTAGTTTCCCCTACACTTTTATACAAGATGCTTCTCGAAGCAATGTATAAATCGAGCCTGGCTCCGAGAATCACTTGGCCAGTCTATTCCCTTTGCGGTAGTGAACCTTTGGCAAATGATTGGCCACTAGCGCCGGCGCTAGTCTTCGAGAGTGATGACGCTCGAGCAAGCTTCCTCAACGAGCCTCTACGCCATTTGACAGGTAACGAAAAGGGTCCATTTGATGTTGGGAAGCCTTAGAATGGGGCCCATGGCATATTTTGGGGTCACCGTGAATCCGTAGGCCCAGTGATGTGCCCGAAACACCGAGCCGTATCCGGCTAGACTGATCCTTCAGGGCTCAGTCAGATCCGCCATGTGGGAACATGTCGCAATCTACCGTCTCATTATAGTGGAACTTTACTGGATATGGTTATCATGTACAGATCGCGATATGCCGCTCAGCAGCCTTGCACGCCGGAGATACGGAACTTGTAGGAGTAGCGGGCATTACAGGGCCTGCATGGCACGTGTGATAGTGCTAATCTATAAGAGGGATGTCAGAAGCGAGCTAGAAGGACTAATAACAAAGCCGTAGCGCCTACGGATGTCCATGCTATATCTTCTGCAGCAGAGATAGAAGGGGCACTCACTCGTTGTGGTAAGACTATGCTATTTCTGGCCCCCATCACAGCAATAGACTACTGGTGCCGTGCTACCCTCTTTATCAGGCCCGCTGCCTTACGGCGGCCCACCCATATTTATGGTCTTTTCCCATATGCCGAGCAACAATGGCTATCATGAAGAGAATGAACAAGCTCGACCATGTATCCACCTTGATCTCTCCAAATTCTAGACTAAGTGGGGAGGTGTGGTTCTGAGCTACACCCAGGATGCCATGCGTGATTCTGATGGGAAATTGCAACTTCAACACCTGGCAGGTACTAATCACCATGAGGTGTATCCATGGTTCTATTTCCCCACCTGTGGCTGGCCTATATTCTAGGACGAATGTTAATTGTCTCTCTCGATGTTGGTAGCCCTGAAAAGTACGAAACACACGTCTCGCCCTGTTTCACCTAAGCATTTGGAGACCACACTAGAGCTTTTGCAAATCCCGTTGCGGGCGATGCAGACCAAAACCAGCGACCTGTATCTGTCGCGAGTTTGATCTCGGCCGGGAGTACTACGATGGCCCGCGTTCCGGAAATACAATTCCTCTTTGGGCAGGCTAGTCGAAGGCTTCTGCGTGTGCGGCAGGGTCATTCATATAACCACTACTGTGTGGTCTTGAATGGATTGCCAGCCTAGAGTGGAGGGTATCTTGATTATTACTAGATGGTCCTTATAGATGCAGGCTAGAGCTCCCAAGGCTCTAGGATAATTTTAATCTATCTAAAGTGGACTTGGATCCGGCCTTATAGAAGCCAAAAGGAGAAGAATACCGGGCGGGGAGTTGATTGGCTGGTCTCAACGACGCTAGTAAAAGTGGTCCCGATCTGCCGTTTCTCGCTTAGCTTGGAGCAGCTCTAGACCCCGGGAATCGGTGTGGTAATTATTCTGGATTCAGTATTTGGAATATGATACCGTGAAGATTATCTAAAGAGACACGACTGAGCGTCTTGGTAGCATTAGTCAGAGCTGACCAAGGAGTATTTGGAATTCTTTAGCCTCGTACCTGCATAAAAGCCCTTGGGCAGTAGTAGGGATGGTCATCATGCATTGTATAGTACAGAGTATCAGCAACAATGGCCATTGCAACCCTTGCCCCTTTATTCTTCCTGCTCCCAGCAGTGCTTGGAAGCAAGCCTCGCTGCTTCGAATTTGAGCACCCAATCCATGTCTCTCTGACTGTCCCGAAATTCAGCGTTCCTGATTTCTCCAGCAGCATTGAGTCAACCGCTTTCTTGACTGCGTCTATCTCTCGTAATGCCAATCTCAGCTCGCTTGTGGTCGGAGAGACGAAGATTGACCGGAGCTTCAACATCCACTTCCAGTACTGCGAGCCCGATGACTGTAAGCGCAGCCCTGAGGTGCTGCAGGTACTCTCCCATGGAGTCGGCTTTGATCATTCGTAAGTCTTCTATGACCCTCTTCTAACCCATGCGTTTAATCCCAATTGATGATCGATAGATACTGGGACTTTGGCGGCAAGGAGTACAACTATATAACCTCCGCAACAGCCCACGGCTACGCAACCCTCTCCTATGACCGCCTGGGCGTCGGCCGCTCTGCGCTCGCAGACGCAGACCCCTACTCGGAGATCCAAGTGCCCACCCAAGTGGCTATCCTCGCCGAAATATCTTCCTTACTACGAGCTGGCAACTTATCCCGCAAAATCGGCACCCTACCCAAGAAGCTCGTTCACGTCGGCCACAGCTTCGGGTCCCTCATCACCAACGGCCTCGTCGCGGCCAGCCCCGCTCTCGCCGACGGCATTGTTCTCACGGGGTTTAGCCATAATATCTCGTGGACGCCGTTGTTCGAGCTGTGCCTGGGGTTTGAGCTCGCGCGGAGCAATAACCCGGCCAGGTTCCACGGCTACGACTCTGGGTATCTGACCTGGGGCAATCAGTACGATAACCAGTGCGCGTTTTACACGTACCCCTTCTTCGACTCGCGGGTCCTGGGCGAGGCGGAACGCCGCAAGGCACCGTTTGCCATTTCCGAGCTGCTCTCCTTTGCTAGTATACCTCTTACAGCGCCAAACTTTACCAGGCCTGTCCTTGTGAGTACTCCCCGCAACTCTATTGATGATGAATATTACCTTTCCAAAGTTTCCTATCTGATGAATGAACGTGGTAGTTAATCTCAGGCCAATCCGACCTCCCATTTTGCGGCGGCGACTGCACGGGCGTGTTTGACGGCCCCGCGTCTGTATCGCGATTTGTCTTTCCAGCGGCCTCGCCATTCGCCTCGTATATTCATCCGAATACGGGACATGCGTTGAATTTGCATCACAATGCTTCTGCCGCGTACGAGGTAATTCACAAGTTCGTCAAGGAGCATGTCAACTAACTGCTCTTTGGGAGCAGTTATGGATAGGTTGAAAAGAACGTGTACGTACTGACGGTATTAATTGAGCTGTGTTGGGTGGAGAGGGGAAGATAGATGTGTGTTTCATAGATCTTTATAGCTCTAGATTGAGTTCTTTCTTAAAAACAGTAGCGATCCTAATCTCTGCTAGTGTCTCTGTCCAGCCTAAAACCGTGGTTTGAATGAATTAATGTTCGCATTGTGTGTTTATTCTCTAAAATTGGTAAAGCTACGAAGGTCATGTAGTATAGCCATCACCATCAAGAGGGATGTGTGTTCTGAGAAATAAACGAAACCCTGGATATTTTCTACAACCTCATCCTAGTAAAAAACTCAGAGCGCCAGTCAAACCCTCAAATTCTTCCTAGCCCACTCCTCCGCCATCACCCCTTTGATACCCAACTTGTAATTCCACGTTTCCTCCAAATCCCAGGCCACTCCCCTCCCCTCCCCAAACACAACCTGGTACTTGTATAGCGCATTTCCGGGCTCACGCTTCAGATCCTCCTTCGCAGCCTGTACCGTCCTGACTTTCCTTGTAAACTTCCTGCCTGTAACCCGCTCCACCAACTCCGCCAGCTGCCCATAACTAATCGTATCCCCCGCAACCCTCACAGGCTGATTTGCAAACACCTCTTCAGACTGGTGAATCCCCAGCACAATCTCCGCTGTAAACTTCCCGATATCCTCAACAGCAGTAACAGTAACACGATTCTCCCACCCGCCCAGCGCAACAACCTGGCTCGCGACGAAATCCACAACCCCAAATCCAGGCTCAAACAAGAACGAGGTAAACATCCCTGTAGACACAATCACCCATTTCGTTTTACTTTGGGAGCGGAGAAGGGTGCGGACATCCAGCTGCTCGTCAAACAGGTCCTGCGCGGACCCGCGCCCAATCACGTCGTAGTCCACCCCAAACTGCCAGGGGATATATCTTGGGGTGCCCGCAGCGAGCACCGCGCGCGCGAGCTTGATCTGCGTCCCTGGGCCCGCGGCGAAGCCCGTGCATCCTATGACTGTGTCGTAGTTCTTGAAGAGTGTGCTGAGGGATAATTCGCTGGCGGTGGCAATGTCACCGGGAACCAGGGCAATGGAGAGGTTTCCGAGGGCGGTGCTCTTGGCGATCTTAGTTGGGTCCGTTGAGGAAAGGGTTGAGGGGCGTAGGAGGACGGAGATTTGGGTGTCGGTGGGGTTGCGGTTGGGGTGGTTGGCGAGGAAGTGTAGGACTTGCGTGCCGAGTTCGCCGGCGCCGATGACGAGGATTTTGGCGGACATTGTTTTTATGCAGGGGCTTCAATGGAGAGATTTCTATGTTGAAGAACTCGCTGCTTTTCTACTTCTGGCATGATAGTACTACGTATTCATACTCAACGGACTGGGACATGCTGACCAAAGCATGATGAATGTTCTATGATCGCCACTCGGCGACTTTCGCACAAATTCATCCGCTCCCCGAGTCGCTTGACAACCAATGGCACGACTGAAACAAACTGAATACAAAACAACGAAGTGTCGTCCATTCATGCCTCCGTCTCGCTCCACCGCGACCACCCCAGGTACCCCTCCTCGCCTGGCGTGTAGAACGTCGGCCGGTGATACTTTGTCAGGGGTAGGCCCTTGAACAGCCGCTCCGGCAGGTCCGGGTTCGAGGTAAAGTATCGTCCGAATGCTACGAGGTCGATCCGGCCTGTTCCCATGCATATTATTAGTATACCAGGAGCAGACAGAGTATGCGAAATAAAGTCTGGTGCTGCACTCACCTTCCTCAATCGCCCTCGCTGCAGACTCGGCATTGTACCCGCCCGCCCCAATAACAGTCGTGTTCTTGAGAATCCGCCGGAACGGCCATATCGACATCTCGCCGGCAGCAGGCTGCACCTCCTCACGCTCGTGGCTCTGGCACAGCTTCTCAGTCTCAGTCTCAGTCTCAGTCCCAAGCTGAGACTTCTTCCTCTCAATGCTCCCCGAAAACGCCCCCTCGGTGCTTCCCTGGTCATACCTCGGCTCGACAATATGCACATACGCCAAACCCCGTTTCTCCAACTCCTCACAGAACCTCCCAAACGTCGCCAAGAGGTTACTATCCCTCGTCTCCTGCAGAACGTGGAACGGTGCGAGCCGGATCGCCGTGCGCGTTGCGCCAATCGCAGAGATAACGGTATTAACAACCCGTAGAGGGAACCGCAGCCTGTTCTCCAAGCTCCCACCGTAGATATCAGTGCGTGTGTTGATGTTGTCGTGCACGAAGCAGTCAAGCAGGTACCCGTTTGCGCCATGGATCTCGACACCGTCGAAGCCTGCCTGTTCAGTGGCTAGTCGAGCCGCGTGTGCGAACTGCCCGACGACATCGTCGATGTCCCCCTCTGTCATCGCGTGCGAATCAACGTATTCCTCGACACCGCCGCCGTTACCAAAGAGAACATGGGACCCCGGGAGATGTGTAGTCGTCGAACTAAACGGCCTTTTGCCGCCTAGCACGCTGGGCACAGAGACACGGCCGACGTGCCACAGCTGCACGAAGAACGTGCCGCCCTTCGCGTGGACGGCGTCCGTCACGGGCTTCCAGGCGGCTGCTTGGGTCTCGGTCCACATGCCCGGTGTGCAGGGGAATCCCTTCCCGCGCGGGTGTATGATTGTGCCCTCGGAGATGAGCAGGGAGCCGGGGAGTGCAGTGCGTTCCGCATACTAAGCTGCGGCGGAGGCGTTGATGGTGGCTGTGGTGTTGGACGCGCGCATGCGAGTCATGGGGGCCAGTACGACGCGGTGGGTGAGGGAAAAGGGATATCCCTCCCCGGGCGACGTGTAGGGGATTTGCAGGGCGGATAGCTCGATAGGGGATGCTGTCGAGCCCATTATCATGTGAGGTGAGGAGATCTCTACTGCAGTTATGGTGGGACTGTGAAATAACAAATAAAACGGAAAAAAAAGCCTAAAACCAAAGCCCGTCCTGTCCTGAAATGTGAACTCGTAAAAGATGACCAGCAGCGGTTGACATAAAGCACGGGTACAGCGGGTGGGTGTAAGGGCGGGTATTACGGAAGCGTGATTCCAACGGGACATCACGGAAATACTTACTCTAGGACTGGATATAAATATCCATCTGTACGCGGTTCTTGGTTAAGTGCTTACAAATCCTACATCGTGTAGGGTTGGCAGATAAGCAGGCGCCCCCAAACGGCGTGCTTTGCAAGGCGCAATATAGTTCGTTGCGAGTCGTTTGCCGTCCGCATGTTGTAACGTGCCCAGCGCCGTAGAAAATTAGTACAGTTGTAGTAAGATAGCACCGCGCAGGATCTAAGGCCAAAGTGCCTGGCTGGAGATTATGTATGTCATTCCGTGTCCAACCATTGTCCTGCGGCGAGGGGCTCCGTCGGCTTAACCAGGGAAGGGTTCCGTTTTTTTGGAGGCTGGAGGGGCCTAGGCCTTTCCCCGCTTGATTGGATCCGTGGACAATTAGATAGCAGGGCGCAATCTGCAGCCAATACAATGTTATTACTACGTCTCGCTATTCGCCTCAGACTCTTCTCGAGAGACCCCCATCTCCCTCCAGAACGCTTTCCCTGCGTTGTCAGACGCACAGTCAAGCCAAGCAAAGGACTGCAGAAACTCTACAAATTCCTCCCAAGTGCTGATTTTTAGAGTCCTGTAAAGTTCTCGCGCCTGATATGTAAACCACGCCATCAAATCCGGACTGCCATCGGAACATATCCCCGCAATCGTACAACACCACAGGAGAATCTCCGACTCCGCATTTGTGAATCTGTCCCTCCCTAAGTGTAGCATTTGCTGGTGAATTGTAGAGGTCATAACGGTCCTTAGTGTAGACGTTTTTGGAAGAGGCATGACTACATTTGCGGCGTAGAGCACCGCAATCCGCCGGCATATGAGGTAGATTGCGATTGACCTGTCTTGCTCCTCTGTAGTGCACGGTCGCTTATGCAGAATTGCACTGGGTCGATCCGTATGGTCGGGAAGGCTGCACAGTCGGTGAAGTGCGCTGGCACGGGCATCCCCGATCTGTGTCAACAGTCGCGCGCTACATAGCTGACCAGCGAGTATGTTGAGTCCTTGCGCTATCTCGCTTAAGTTAAGGAGGACGCGAATGATGCTACCCTTTATTGGTGGCGAAAGAAGGGCAAGTTGGTGGAAGCCATGACTTCGATATGAAGCATGCCGAGGTGTCGAGCGGAGTGACAGGGCGCGCAGGGGGGTGTGGTATAGCATTGGCTTTCCGTCAGGGGATATTAAAGGAAACACTGGCTTGGAGTTAGTATTGACAGCAAGGATTAGGCCCGATCTGAACGATTCTTGATTAGCAAAATCTTGGGTAAGAACATGACACATACATAGCGATAAGCCAGGCCAGCCCATAGAGCTTCACCGTCATAAGACCTCCCCTTTGGAGAATGATGTGTTGGACCGTCTGCCAGTGGAGCGGGTGAAACTCGCAACTGCCATAGAACTCCAT
Organism: Aspergillus calidoustus; assembly: GCA_001511075.1. NCBI lineage: Eukaryota > Fungi > Ascomycota > Eurotiomycetes > Eurotiales > Aspergillaceae > Aspergillus > Aspergillus calidoustus. The sequence goes on along the minus strand of CDMC01000027.1, from coordinate 179,052 downwards.
CAATTAGAGGCTCCGGAATGGTGCTGCAAGCGGGCTCTTCTCCGGCCGGCCTATCTGGTCAATGTTCTCATTTGCAGGAAGATAGAGAATACTCATTAGAATATCATCAACCCAATCCTCGTGCATATTCGCGCTATTAAGAGTCGACAGCTTCTTGCGGACCTGATTCATCATGGAGCCCTTGAGCCGAAGTGGATGCGTGCCAGACAAGAGACGCCCAGTCACGCCATGTATCCTTCGCAAAGCATCAAAATGCAGCGAAGCCGAGTACAGCATCGACTGCATAACCATTGGGTTTCTAGCCGGGTCCAGATACGCCTTCAGGCTGCGCTCAGAGAATTCAGTTGGGCGAGCCATCGGCCACAACACATGCACGCCTAGCGGAGAGTTAGTTGTGACCAGGGGGTGGACCGTGCTAGTCGGGCGCCACGTACAGTGGTGCAGAAGCAGATCAAAAGAACTACCTGCTTGACTACGATCCGTGAAGAACGGGTCGAGCTGGCTGGTCGCGATTTCGTACGTGCGACTGAGAGGCATAGCGCGCACTGCATCCATGCGGATTCCGAGACACTGCGGACACATCACCATGATGAGATCTGCTTCAGAGAGACAGGGCTTTGGTTGCAGCTGTGGAAGGGACTGGCGCGTTGGCTGACCCACTGGTGCTGCAGCTAGAGGTTTGGAAGGAACGATCGCCACGTTCTTGCCGCATCGACAAACTGGCAAACTGGCTGCAACTCTCCTGCTGCACATTACTGTTGATTTTTCTTGTCAGTTGCGCGCTGAGTCGGTCTTGTCTCTTGTACCGTCGCTGGCGCATGAGCTGAGACCAAACAAGTGTTGCATTGCCTGGCGCCTTGCGCATCGTTGGACCGTGAACAAATATCAACGGCTGCCTTCCTCGCTCTTCCGGCTGCTTTCCTTGCTCTTCAGGCTCCATTCTCTTGCTCTGCTTTCCTTCTGGCGTACGTAAAAAATGATGATGTCGTCGACTGGGAGGGGCGTCGGCAATTATCGACCGGAACGGGAAATTGCCCTCACCTTCTGATTGGTCAGCTTGCTCGGCGCTAGAAAATGCGCCAAGGAATATAGATTAGCCTGAATTAAGTGACATATGGCCAGAGTCGCTGATGACTTCGTGCTGACAAAGTGAACGACAAACACTCGGAGACAAATCCCCGGCGCCCCCTCGAACATTCGAGGCAATGCTGAGCCTCAAGAGGCAAGTATATATCGGCATGACATTTGTACGTGCCGCTCCAGATCCATCAATCCGCACTTCGCAATCTTTCTTGCATACCTTTCCCTATCTCTGAGACAGTTACTTCACCATGTCGACCACTGGGTGAAGAACCTGAAGCTTCCTGGATCCAAAGCCAACATCTTCTACCGCGAGGCTGGCTCAGACACCGCCCCAGTCATGCTTCTGCTGCACGGCTTTCCCTCATCCTCCCACCAGTACCGCAACCTTATTCCGATTCTTGCGCCAAAGTACCATGTCATTGCCCCAGACCTGCCTGGCTTTGGCTTCACTGTAGTCCCGTAGGGCTTCAGCTACACCTCCAACGCCCTTGCTGGCGTGATATTAGAGTTTCTCGAGATACTCTCTATCAAGAAGTACTCTGTCTTCATCTTTGACTATGGCTCTCCAGTCGGTCTGCGTCTCGCGCTCAAAAACCCCGATGCCGTTCAAGTAATCATCACGCAGAACGGCAACGCCTACGAAGCTGGCCTGGGTGAGTTCTAGAGCCAGATCCGCGAACTCTGGACTAGCAACAACGATCCCGCCGTGAGATCCAAGCTCGCGGCCAGTCTGCTTAGTCTTGAGGCCACAAAGTGGCAGTATGAGGAAGGGACGACAGGGCTCGTGGCGCCTGAATCCTACGCGCTGGATTATGCCCTCCTTCAGCGTCCTGGACAGACTGAGATCCAACTCGACCTGTTCTTGGACTACCAGACCAACCTTAAGCTCTACCCTCAGTTCCACGAGTATTTCCGGACCTCGCAAGTCCCATTGCTGGCTGCTTGGGGGAGGCATGACCAGATCTTCATTCCTGCTGGGGCAGAGGCTTTCAAGCAGGATCTTCCCAAGGCAGAAGTGCATCTTCTGGATGCAGGCCACTTTGCCGTGGAAACTGACACTGCGGAGATTGGGGCGTTGATTCTGGACTTCTTGGCCCGTAATGGGATTTGAGATTGCAAGAGTATTAGCTGAATACAACGTTAATGTTCAATTTTTGTTACAGTGTAAGAGGCCAGTAACATCACCTGAATTGAAAGGCGTAAACTTGTTGTCAATGACTATAGCACTTCCAGGTGTCCGAGTGAAGAGATTGTACTTTCCAGGCGTTAAATCAATGGGACCGGATGGGTATGCTATCCCTCGAACCCGCACGGATAGGACTCCAGATCATCCACTGGTTTGGAATCTCTAGTTGAGTCCAGTCGCAATTTGGCTCCCCTATGCCGTGATCCCTACGACCGAATGGTGAGGTAACCAAACACTGCGTGTAGCATCCGAGAGACTTAAAATGAATCAATCAAGCTATCTAGATAACTATCCACCGTGGAAGAAATCGAAGAACGACCGTAGCGGTCGCCTCTGATCACAGAAGAGGAATAGCAGCATCGCATATCCCTGTCAAGGTCCCACGAGTTATGCATGGCGCATTAGGTCCCAACGCACGATCCGCAATCCCCTATCTACCTACATATAAGGCGAGGTGTCTATTGCCCACATGAACACTCACTTTACTGTCTGTTCTTCTGTCGAGATCTGGCCCGAATAAGCGAAACGACATCCATAGATCCCTAGATCCGTCACGGCGGCCCCATCCTACGTATCTCAAATCGCCGTTCGCACCCAGTAGAATGGAAGCACATGCGCGGCTGTCAATGGAGACCATGAGAGTACCATGCAGGTTCCTGTCTAACTGTATCTGACTCTGTGTTCAACAACCCCCAGTGGACGCCCGCTGGCCCCAGATGATCCTTCCACTATACCCGCACAGTCGAGATCTGGATTCAGTGGATATTCTGGAAATTTTGCCCTCTTTTTGCCTCTTTGCTCAATTTGCACCATGGCCCGGCGGGATCCACTTGACGGAAATACAACAGGCAAGCGCTCGTTTTCCAGCCCCAGTCGCTAGCGTCGCGGCGGATAGCCAATCACGCACACGGAATTGACTTCCCGTTGGGGGAACTTGGATCGCTCAATTGGGATAATACGTTGAGGGGCTCGAGGTGTATATTTGGCTCATGTGGAAGGATCGAGAAAGAGGAGGTGTTCACCCGTTGCGGGGGAATATTTGAGAAGCTTGGGTTTTGGGGGTTCATCACTACCCCTGGTATTTCTGTTTTTTAAATGTCAAGACAATGCGAAATATTAACCGGCCAAGAAAACCTATAGAGCAACAAGTACGACCGAGAATGGAGCAGCAGCAGGTTGTCGCCCGATTGCCCTGTTCGAGCTACGCTACTCTGCCAAGACAATGTCCGACATCATCCTCTGTTAGTACTACCCGGTTAGGGAACCCGGCAATGAGAGCATCCCCCTGAACCTGCACACCACCACCACCACGACGTCGGGATTTGATATGCCGCCTAGTGAGCTCGGCGGCAACGATCTGACATTTTTCTTCTCGCTGAACTCTAGACCAGTCTCAGCCTCGGCCTCGACGGATGAAGACAATGTCGCGTTCTGTCTCCCCCCGGTCTCCGTCAGCCATTCATCATCGTCGCCCACGGCCTCGCTCCGCACACCAGCTACCACCGCAACTACCGAGGGGCTTGACAGCAGGGTAAGCAAGCCATACAATAATACCATCACATCCCATCAACCCGCATTGATCACGTTGTGACGCCAGCAGCAGACTACAAAGCGCAAAACACAGAACCGCACAGCCCAACGACGCTTCCGCGAGCGGCGCGAGCAAGAGCGCACGCAGCTGCTAGCCCTGCTACAGAAGCTGAAAGCCGAGAACACGCAAATCAGCGCGGTGCTGGGGCAGACGCGCGAGCGGAAGGTGGAGCTGGAGGCACGCGCAGCAGCTGGCAACTGAGGCGGAGATCCTGCGCTCATGGCGGGACGAGATCATGACTCAATGGCCGGGCTCGTGCGACAGAGCGAACTGGCCGAAGAGGTGCTTAGCACTGTCGCTGTTGCTGCGACGGGGAGGTGTTGCTCGGAGGGTTGTTGGCGGCACAGGGTGCAGCCGACGGGCGTTTATTGTATTGCAGACGCTGGCGGGGTTGTTTGATGGGGTAAAGGAGGTGATGGGTGATGGGGAGGAGGGCGGGGAGACACCTGGAGGAGGAGGGTTCGATGGTGGGAGTGGGTTTGGTCGGGGTTCTGTGGAGCCGCGGCGGGGGTCGATTGATAATCGGGTGGACTGGGAAATATTGTTCAAATAGCTGACCCATGTCTTTTTGTGCTATATTGATATGCTTTCATATAGCATTAATGAGTTATGGTTAATCTTGCCCTTCAAAGATCAAGTCTGTAAACAGTAGTACGCTCGCAAACTAGCGCAGGATCAAATATATCCAGTCTATTGTTAACTTCCTGAGTCCGATATAAGATACGAATGCAATCTAGCGTTTGTGTAATATAGCTTAAAGTAATGACATGCCTATTATACATAGTAGGTTTTCTGTATCTTAATGTCACAGCGGGTGCCTCAGGCAATTCCCGACAGGAAGCCGCTTGATCACTGCTCGGTGACCGACCATTCGGTGACCGAAACAGCTACGCCTAACCGCTTTGGGACGATTCCCGAACGCGACCCCTCTGCATATATATAACCTCGGGGAATCGCTGGTCTTCTGATCTCCAGCGATTCGTTTCTGAACCAATTGACAGATAGCCTCTCCTTCCTCTCCTGTACCTTCTCCGTTGCTGTGCGCGCATCAAATGAGTCTGTACGCCTGGTGGCTCTGAAACTTTGCTGTTGAGATGTTCTTGTTTGCCCCTGACTGCCATCATCTTGTCTACGAGATACTGCTTGGATTTTTATTAGCACCCGCTTATCTCGTCGCTCAGTTCAAGTTCGCCAGTCAGTCGAGGCATTGGCGTACCGGCCACTAAAATCTGCGCTGCGTTAAGATTTCGGGTACTTCGCGATCTTTCTGTTTCATCAAATGCTGCGATGTTCGGGCTTCGGGTAATCTCTTTCGTTGGTCTGGAGCGACCCAGGGCTGGCTCTTATTAGGTCATGCCCACGCCGCTATAGGGCTAAATAGGAGGCTGGCCATTATTAGCCTCGTGGGGCAGTGGAGGTTCTCTGGGGTGCCCTTGCATTTTCTCTCCCAGTAGTAGAAGAAAGGATTATTGGATGCTTTGGTGGGAGCCTATTGCGGCCATGTAGTGTTCGTTATCCCAAGGCCCGAGTCGTGCAACAAATATAACAGCTTCAGTGCGAGAGTTCTTGAGGAAATTTTGTTAACAACCCTGTTTAACAGAGTTTACCATCTGATTTAGGGGTTCCTGAAAGTGATCCGAATTCCTGTTCTAATGCGACACATAAATGGTTCGCAGGAAAGACATGCGTCCACGATACATGCCAGCACTAAACAATCCCGCGATAACGCCACAATTTGGTTAGAATATGCGAAAGTCCGGGATGGCCAATGTCTCCATTGAGTAGTCCTACATATCTGCTGATCTTGAAATGTTTAGTCCTCAAGGCAATCGTGGTCCCATCCGATGGAATGAGTACGGGAACTGAGATAGGAGTGTGCTGAAGGTCAGCACCGCCATCTGGCGCTGACCGGGGACTTGTGAGGCGGTAGCTTTCGGCATATAAGCCCACCCAGCGTAGCCCACTCGCGAGTTCCAATCGGATTCCATCTGTGTCGACGAAACTCCAGATGTCAACAGATGCCATCCACTATTCAACTTCGGCATATATTCAAGTCACTCGCGCGACGTGAGGTAAATCAAGAGATTAGGCAAATGTTTGAGATATTAATGTCTATTATGTACATTTCTCAACGCAAGCTTTCCATCCCCCGCCTGGGAAAAGACATTCCCAACCAGCGTCCAAAACGGTGCCGTATCTGGAACCGCGCAGTCGACCCATGCAAAAGAAGAAAGTAACGCCAGGAGCTTATGCTTGGAATCTATTTCAGCCTTCCGCACAGCTCCGCTACATGATCTAGTAGTTGCCTAGGCGCGCTATCACCTGACGCAATGACCACGATCACTAGGGACCAAAGGAGTAGTGGATATATCGCAGGTCGTTCGATAAACGCCGGGAACATGGGCGATAGTGCTGCGACGACGCGTTCTCGCAGCTGCGTGCTTCGGGGTATGGGGAAGGAGACGTGAATGGCGTAAAGAATGGCGCTTAGGCGGACGAGGAGATACACCTGCCACGTGTGCCACGTCTGCTCCAGAACATCTCCACAGGAGCCAAGAACCTGGTTGAGATCATCCTTCTCGCTCGGCAAGGAAAACAGGCGATGATGCACGAGGTTCCTGCTATCGCCGAGCAAATCTAGAACGGCGGCGCCACAAGGATGCGTCCCGTAATGCTGAATCACGCAGGAGTACTGTCCGACCTCCGCGAATACATGGATAACGTCCTGGCGTATGGGCGGCGATAAGCACGCCAGAACCTGGAAGCCGAGTCCCGGGATCCTGGCTGTCGGCAAGTCTAGACCTGGGATGTGAAACAGGGCGAGCGGCGGCACGAGGTCGAGCACTTGCCCGTGCACGCCTAGTGCCGGGTAAATGGGCTTTTGCAGGGTGTTGGCGGCGTGCATGAGGTCTGCAATCGAGACGTGCCAGGCAATCGCGAAGACCTTTAGGCTCGAAACGCCGCCGAAGCGCCGGATGATGTTGTGCATGATATCCCAGTGAATTGGGTGGTATTTGCGGCTGCCGTAGATGTCCAGAGTATGGAGGCCTGTGAAGGGGGGAGAGAATGGGCTTGCGTCCCGACCGAGGCCGGTTCTGTGTGCGACGTTCACCGCAAGGAAAAGAATCGTCATGACCAGACCGTCAGGAGTAGCTACTGACTCGATATTATCGACCTCTTCGCGCAGCCGTCGAATCACCAGCGCGCGCAGATACAGCTGTTGTTTCGAGTCGATCTCCTGACCCGGCGGCCCGTGCGTGATGCGCAGCATATCGCGGTAGTAGCACGTCGACCAGAGCACAATGTACACCTTGAGCTTATCTTCAAAGGGAAACACCCAGCTGCGGTAGCAATTGGACGAGTAGTCGAGCGGCCGCATGCTCGGCCAGATGTGGGCGCCAGCGACATTGAGGATCCGCTGCACGTCTATGCCGACGAGATTGGTGTCGAAGAGGACGAGTGGGTCGAGGTTACCGGCTTGAAATGTTTGCAGGCCCCAAGGGGGTGGCCTGATGGTGCGGGATGAAATCCTTCCCCCGCAGCTCTGACATTGTGCTGAGGGCATGACCGTGGTGGTGGCTGCAACTGTCGGGTGTGGGATTGGTCCGGAGGAAGAAGTCGCGTCTCCCGACACAGGCGTACGGGAAGCATTTATGACTCGCACTACAGGGATATAAACATGACAGGCGCAGACGGAGCTCTTGCTTTGTCTGAGAATTGACTTTATTTCGTGTTCGGCGTCGCGACGTCTTTTGGCCCGGCTTTCGATCACCGCGCGACGAATCATGGATGATCTGATTCCATCCGTGCGTCCTTTAAGCACAGCTCCTCCAACAAACTGGAATTTAGGTGGCGACGCTTTATTTTCAGGAGGAAGCATGTTCAAGGACTCTGTCATGCGAGTATGACACTCAAAGCAAAGTGATGAACCCACCGGCTGTCAACCCCACGTGGCACTAACATTTGCGCTAAGCCGATTTTAGAGGCCTCAGCCACCCATCGGCGAGCCAAACGCGCAGTTTAGTCTAGAGGGATTTCTGGGAGGAGATGGTGCATTCACAGAATCGATCAGGGACCCTATATATCCCCTCAGCCGCTAACCCTTACTATCCTTCTCCACTGCATCTTCATGTTCTACCAGTAATACGCGGCGCCCCCGCTCGTATATATAATGTCGCCTAGCTACTCCGGCTGAAGGGTTCGGTGATGAACCTCATCCGCGAGAAATTGTCCTCGTTATATCGCGCGAACGTTCCAAAATAGTGAATAGACGATAATTTGATGAGCATTACCTAACTGGCGGCAAGTGAGCATATCGACAAAATAACACCACCGGAAACGAGCCCTTTTGCTTCTCCATTCCGCAGCCTTCAGTTGATGGAGTTCTACGGCAGTTGCGGAGTTTCAGTAAAATTAACATTGCGATTATCTTGACGAAACTTGTCGAAGGAAGAGGCTTACCAAGACAGGACCCGTGAAGTTCATAGCTGCCAGTGGCACGCTCGTGAAGGATAGAAGCTCGGAGATGGCAAAGGGGTCTTCTGGTTCTCTGCCGAATAGCGGGGTGTTACTGGCACCTTGTCCAACAAGATATTTGAGTCCCTCCTGATCTGGCCACAGGATAGTAAATGAAGATACCCGCTTATATTCCGCACACGAAGCGGGTTGAGGGCTGGACGGGGGTGGGTGAGGCTATCCGGGTGGGGTCAAACGTTCATATTGCACCAGCTTCGTTGTACCCAGGCACGGCCGGGCGCGGAGAGGAACACCAGAGAAGCTACATACATTGTTTAGTATAAATCTGTCTGATAACATCCAAGAAAAGGCCTGAGATTTAATTGTCCCTATTAAGGACTGTGAATAAAGCAGGTTGGAGCTCTAATTCTCCAATTGGGGGCAGATGCCCGAATCTCATGCTCCCTTGTACACACATTCCTCAATTACCTTTGCTAATTCGTCCCAGGTGTCGAAGAGGAAGACCGGCTAGGGAACGCAGAAATGGCTGGAATGTCCAGAGCTATTGGTGGTCGTTTGGATGGGGTTTAAGTTGCGGTTACGGCGGGTTTGGGGAAGAGTTCTCGGGTTCCCTAATGGAGACAGGTATATCTGCAAACTGCGTTCAGCAAACCCCTTCAGGCGGGCCATCGACCATAGCACATGTACGCCTAGCGCAGAGCTACTAAGAAGGGTAGTCAATAAAAGAACCGAACTACTAACAATTATGATTAAGGAGACTAACATGGCTGCTTGTTTGCTACGGTCTGAGAAGAAAAGGGTCCAGTTGGCTGTTGGCAATCTCTCTAGTTCGGGCAATAGGTACAGCACGAATTACATCCGTTTATATGCCAAAGCAGCGAGTACACATCACGAGGATGAGATCATCGTCTGAATGTTCAGGTCTTGGTGGGGGAGCCGTCGCTGACCTTCCGGGGTCGGCTGACTCGCAGGCACTCGAGCTAGGGCTGTGAAAGGAACGAACGCTGGCTCGCCCTTGCCACAACGGCATACTGGCAGCTTAGTGGTGCTATCATCCTTTTGCAGGAGAATATGAAGGTCTGATTCATCGAATCTAGCAGCGAAGCTGCACTAAATACGAGAGAAATAAGGGTAATCTAACTAACTAAATAAAGAAATAGAAACGATACAAGGAACGACAGAGCCGGTGCTGACTAATGGTAAGTTCGGCGTTGAAGCGGAATACTAGCGGTCACTGAAGGTCGACAAATGGGCACAGAACCCGGCAATAAAAGTCGGCACAACACCCTTGGACTCGGATAAGACTTCCGGCTTCGACTTCTCGAATGACTTCGATGATGATCTGCTCTTCTTCTCCTCGCTCTATATGCGGACGTGATCACATACTGCGGAAGACTCATCCTGTCTGTGCCCGCGGCGGAATACGATCTCGTCACCGACAACCTCACCCTGCACACCCATATGGGGAAAATAACAATAACCCTAGTAAAGTAGGCAGGCATCTTCGGGGGAGAAAAAAAAATCACATCTTATTTATGAAGTACAAGCTAATAAGTAACAGATCACAAAGCGCCAAGCACAAAACTGCGAAGCCCAGCACCGCTTTCTTGAGCGCCGCGGGCAAGAGCGCACACACCTGCTCGATCTCCTCCAAAAACTAGGAGCCGAGAATGACCGGCTCTCGAACCTGCTGGACCAGACAAGACAGAAGTATCTTACTCTCGAGACGCCCACAAAGCAACTGCATACAGAGGCGGATATCCTGCGCTGCTGGCTTCAGGAGATGATGTCCTTGATGACAGGAGGATCCAGCATCAGGATCTAGCCGAGGAGGTGCTGGAAGCGGTTGCGGGAAGCTGCTTCTATGAATGCTGGCGGAAGGGAAATTAGCGGTTGAGAGCGTTTATTGTGCTTCAGACGCTCGCGGGAGTGTTCGCGGGTGTCGAGAGGGAGGGGCTTAGGGCAGTATTATAGGGAGCATATCTGGAATGAGTGGCGTGGTTAAAGAGGTCATATTGTCAAGGAACGAGGATAGGAAGTATACCGAAGGGTGTTGGAGCTCACAGCCAGACTTAGTAATTTAATGTAACGATTCCCTTGCTTTCCATTGCATCAACACTTGACTGCTCAGCCATTGTCTCCTGAGATATTCACAGGTGGAATTGCGAGGCATTTTCTGGACATAGGCTAAGGTTTAGATATCGTTTCTAAGCTATGAAGTAGATGATGCCACATGATATGTCGCTTAACGAAGCAAGTGTCAGCTAACCAATGGACCTAGAAAACAGGTGACACAGGCGGCACCCGGCTCAAAGCGTCGAACGCTCAAGTGGGAGAATAAGAAGGTCCCGGAGTGGCAAGAAGTCAGACGTATTGTATCAGCCACGAAGTTTTGGTTGGCTTCCGTAGAAGATGCTGTAGTATTCAAATCATAATCCTTTCTATTTCCATTACACGTATATTCAATCAACCCCAAGGAAATCCAGATCTTCTTAAATGTCGACGACAACCCCGTTCTGGGCCGCAGAGCAACGTGATTTTTGTGGGAGCAGGTCGATGATTGAGGATGGTGGTCGGCGTGCGGATGGCTCGTTGTGAAGTCAGCCGGGGTGGACGTTACTATTCGTGGCTCATTGAGGGGTGCTGGATGTGCAGAATTTTCCAGGTTCTGGGAGGGCAGAGGAATAAACGGTATCGCTTCTGGGATTGGTAATTCGAGCACGGACTAGAATATTTCAATCGATTCGCTGTTTACAGGTCGAGCCGGGCGGATTTTAAGGTGCGCGGCTGATCACATTTCCCTACACACCTTACTTGATCCTTTAGCAAGTTAGACTCACGATATAATGGTACTCATCACATGTTGATTGATTTATTGCTGCCTTTTTTTCTTCTTTTTTTTTTTCTCTTTCCTTTTGACGAAAATATGCTTTGGGCGTGAAGTGTGTTAGGCTACATTGCTTTTCCAGACTCTATGTTACCCTCAATTTCATTCCATATCACCATCCCCGCATCGTCCGACGCACAGTTAAGCCAAGCAAAGGACTCTAGGAAGACTTGAAATTCATCCCAAGACGCTATTTTCAAAACCTCACAATACCGGCGAGCTCCTTCGACAAACCATGCCCTGATCTCGGGTACAGCGTCTGCGCATATTCCCGCAATGATAGAGCACCAGAGAAGAATTTCGCACTGATATCTGGATTTCCTTGGCACATCCAGCTGTATAATATCGCTATATATGTCGGCTGTTGTTTTGCGCCGTAGCATCGATGTCTTTGGGAGAGGCATGACCACGCTTGCTGCATAAAGAAGAGCAGCCTTGCGGCATATGAGGTAGATAGCGATGGACATACCCTGTTCTTCGGTAGTGCACTGTCGCTTATGCAGAATTACGTTCGGCCTGTCTGTGTGATTGGGTAGATTGCACAAATGGTGCAGCACTCCGGCTCGCGCATCGCCGATCTGGGTCAGAAGTGCTGCGCCGCATGGCTGTCCTGCAAAAACCTGAAGGGCTTGGGTTATTTCGCTTAGATCAAGGAGAATGCGAATAATGTTACCCTTAACTGGTGGGTGAAGAAGAGCTAACTGCTGGAAGCCCTGATTTCGAAGTGAAGCATGGCGGGCAGGTGTCCGGATTGAGAGGGCCTGAAGCGGTGCGCGGTACACAAAAGGTTTGCCCATAGGAGATACTAATGGAAAAACAGGTTTACAGTCCGCGTTGATAGCAAAGATTAGGCCCGATCTGAAAAGGTTATTGGTCATGTCCAGCTCTAGGCGGGGAATGTCATACGTACATAGAAATGAGCCATGCGAGTCCATAAAGCTTGACTGTTGAAAGACCACCTCTTTCAAGGATAATGTTCTGGGCTGTTTGCCAGTGAAGCGGGTGAAACTCGCAACTGCCGTAGAATACCATCGACTGTAGACTGCGAAACGGCGCTATAAAGGGGCCTGTTTCTGGCGGCCCTATATGGGCGGTGTTTTCGTTTGCAGCGAGATAGAGAATACCCATTAGGATCTCGTCAACCCATTCATTACGCATGTTGCTTTTGTTGACTGTTGACAGTTTTTCGCGTATTTGATTCATAACGGATCCCTTGAGTCGGAGTTGCTGCACAGTGGGCAAAGTGGGCTGAGTGACCCCACGTATTCTTTGTAAAGCATCCAAATGCAGCGACGCAGAGTATAGCAAAGACTGCACAACCATCGGACTTCTGGCCGGATGCAGATATGCCTGCAGGCAGTGCTCACCAAACTCAGTGGGGCGGGCCATGGGCCATAGTACATGGATGCCTAGGGCAAAGTTAGTGGCGAGGCACGTCACCTAAACTAATGCGTCACCTACAGTGATGCAGTAGATGATCAAACTGCGGACTTATTTTATTCCGATCCGGAAAGAATGGGTCAACCTGACTGGCGCCTATTTCCAATGGAGTCGTCACAGGAGACGACCACGGTCTGACCGCCCGGATGCCAGAGCAATTCGAACATGTCGCAGGAGTTGAAACCGATTCCGACATTCGGGGTCTGGGTTGTAGTTCTCGTAGAGCATGGGGGGCTGGCTGATTTGAGGCTGCTCTAGCCGGAGCCGGGGAAGGAAGCACCGCTGTAACGACCCTGCCACATTGACACAGGGGCAATCTCGCTGTTGTGGCATTAGCCTGAGTGCTTATTGTTTTCCTTAGCTCCTCGTTCGCTCGACTTTGCTTCTCCCATCGTCTGCGGCGCATCAGCTGCGAGCGGATCTGCGACGCATCACCCGCCGCCCCACGTATTGTTGGTCCATGGATGAAAGTCAGCGATTGGTTTCCTTTCTCATCTGACTGCGTACTCCGCTCCATTTCTTTGCTTTCCTATGTTGTGGGCATCTGTATTGTCAAGCGATGTTGCCGGAACGTGAGGGTGGTCGCAAATTATCGGTCAGAAGATTTGTGTAATTCCTTTGCGCTTATTGGTCGAATCTGGCGCTGGTAGAAAATGCGCCAGAACGTCTAGATCAGCCTGAACTAAACGGCCATGACATCTATACTTTGAACAGGCTTTATATCTCTGGGCCAAAGGTGACAGAGAGGTTGATGAGCTCAGGTTGGAGCAGCGATGACAAAGATAGCATCGAACGTGCGGCCCGTCGAAGCTTCTGGGATGTCCCCCCCTGGAAAATTATAAATGTGTGGTTACATTCAGACATACTTGCCACTCCACATTTATCAACCATTAGCATTTCGCAACTTATCTCTTTGCTTCTTTTTAATTTTCTCTTCTACTAGGGCTTCTAGCCTCCAGGGCCAACCTTTCTATTCGAGTCTGGCTCTCTCCGCACGCCTCCTGTCGGAACCTATTTCCGTGTCAGCGGTAAACATTCCATTGGTACGATGGTATTAAGATTTGCCTTATTTTCATCTCGAAATATTCTTTAGTTCAAGTAGACTTATCCGTTCCAGACTATAGCCAATCTAACTATCCCAAAAAGCGTGCTACGAGGAAACAATTCAAGCGATGAGAGTAAATGCATGAGATGCAACCAATGAGAACCCATATATGGATGACAATTTTTATGGGTGGATCCACCAAAAACAACTTCCTAGTTCAGATATTATAAGAAAATACAGCGCGTGGCGGTACCAAGTGCTTTGCAGAGCACAGAGTGCAGTGACACTTCGCCAAATCACTCGGGAACCATTATCCACATACAGAGCCTAGGGCTAGGAGCAACAACACGGAGCGATCCATCGTAAACCCAAAACAGGTGACAGATACTGCTTGCATGGATTTTTTTCATTGGAGCATATGTCCATTGCCTATTATTGTCCAAACTGCAACTCTATTAGAAAATACCAGGATGGAACGATAGCTTGATCAATATAATGCTACCTAACAAATGAACATCACACTGACTCGCCAATAATGCAATATTAAGCATGAACTAAACTGTATGTGACGGTGTCCTTCACGTAACACTGGCTCCTTAAATGTTCCGGCGGATACTCCTACAGTTTCTAGACTGCACAAGACATGGCGTTTCTGGGATCTACTAGCAATCGACGCGGAGTATGTTAGTGATCCTTTCCATCGGCTTACTCTTAAGGGGTTTTCCAGAGCCCTAACATACCCCGCCAAGGAGGGGGAGACTGACCTTGATATAGCGTTTCGTTTCATCCGTGCCCAGGAAATATGATGATCATGTGTCCGAAAATTTCAAAAGCATGCCAATACACCATCAAGCCTGAAACTGCTTCCATCAATCTTGGTCACTCTTACCGCTCAGGAGCTCCAGGGACTCGAGGTTAAGGCCTCTTAGTGCTGTCGACGAAAAGAGTGGTTATCTTCACAGAAGGTAACCCAGAACTACCTCCAGACAATGAACCACACCAGTCAGATTTAATTCTAAGACCCTGGCCCGAGGTAAGCGCGAAGGCCTGAGTGGCGACCTCTGAGTTAGTACGGACATACATCGTGAACCATACATTTAAACACGAGTTAGTCTGTATGCGCATGAGCTTGCTCTAAGGCATGCAAACTCGGCATTCTTGCTTTCACTAAATCTCGTATCCTAAGTTTCACCCAAGGGATGATAAGACTAGATACAAGAAAAACAAAAGGTAAAACAAGAGTACCCCAACCAGCAGGATACACCGCTACACACGCCACCAATGCAGCCTAGGGAGACTAGGCTACGGTCGCTTGGCCTCGTGTCTCACGTCGCTATTCACCTCTGCAAAATTCCACCAGACCGCGCAGTGCTGGAACAGTAGAAGCCGTCTGAGAATCCTGGAGTCTCGTTCAGGGCGCGATCTTGGCGTAATTCCCTTCCTCGTACAATGCGGCGCTTCACTAGTCGTACCCGGGAATCTGGTAGCGAGCGAGGTCACAGCCGCCCTTCCACCGGCGCATCTCGGACTTTCAGCGGAAGCACATTTGTCGAAGTGCTGGAATACTAAGCCTTCGGCGCTGCCCGGCACTGTAATCGGAAGTGTGGTTAGCTCTAACTCTCAGTTGAGATGAGTGGTCGCGCTGGAGGGAGAGCTTGAAGGGGGACGAGAGGTGCACTTACAGAAATGTCCGTGTGAATTGGCTTGTACCCACGGGCTACGTACGTGAAGACCAAATCGCCAGAGCTATATATATATCACCAGCAGAACCGGCCCAACGGTTTCGCACAAAACAGACCGGCCCGCAGTAGACGAATTGGCTGTCAGTCCAGAAAATGCGGCTCCCCGCCTCGTGGAAGAACTTGTAAATACGCAGGATATTGAGGTCCATCCCCATGTCTGTAGCTTATACCGCATTATTGGCTCAGGAGTTGTTAGGCACAGAAAGGCGTATGCATCTGCGACTCGACAGGGAGATGTGAGAACCTAGGGAATGTCGCTTCCCTACATTTTCATTTCCATTTACAGCCCCACGTGAGATGCCTGTTTGTTGACCAGTCCATGGGTTCAAATAATCCAAGGCATGGCATTGGGATAGTTAGTAGTCACACTGTGATGAGTCACCGCTGCGGCTCTGGCATGCTTGGCGGATGGCTTGGGCTCAGGCCACTCGCCCATCATCGCCGTAAACACCTCCTCAGCCAGTTTTAAGGACTCTTCTGTGTTCCTATTGTAGAGCGAGCGAGATGTGCCCGTCCGTCCAACTGGTGAACTCCTTTTCAGCGCCGCACAACTTTCCCCTTCGTGGCTCAATAGAGCAACTTTGACTTAGTTTAGTGAGCGTCGGTGTGCAACCCTGAATAATACTATCTCCAGTATCATTATATGTCTCGAAAGCGAACTAGGTAGAGTTTAGTACATCGCATTGACAAAGCAGTTCTAGTTCACAGAGAAGAATGGTCAGAGCTTGTATACTTGGTGTATAAACCCGGATGTGGAGGACGAGGATCCGGGGCGAGGCCATTGTACTGCTGAAAATATCTGTTTACATTGCTCATCTCGCGGCGGGAAGAGTGCAAGCTTTGGGTGGATCCGCCTTCTGTATTACTGCAAGAGAAGTGGCTGTGATAGCTAGTCTGTCCTGTGGTTAGATGAACAGAGAGGCGGCCAGTACATTATACCTTAGAACACTACCTCATGTTCACGGGAGAAGAAGCACACGGCTGAAATTAATCCTAAATGCGACCGTCTTACCATTGACCTGAACGCAACATTAATGAAATGACAGCGCACAGGTAGCTAACAGCTCCATGCTAGGACGAAACCTTTAAACAGCGATAGTCATTTAGCTATGAATTCAAAATAACAGTCCGCGTCTGCAGGAACTCATCCACGCCCCAATTCCCGCCAAACCTCCCCCACCCGCTCAGTCCTTGCCCGCCATGCGGAAGGGTGTGCTCATCGTGAACCGTCATACCGTTAACGTGAACGGCGCCAGCACCAAGACCCTCGGAGATCTTAATGGCCCTAAGATGGCTCTTCGTGAAGATGCTGGCAGAAAGCCCATATCCCAACCCTGCGACGACGTCGCGCATATCATCTTCCGAGTCCACAGACATGATACCAAGCAGAGGCCCGAATGACTCGATAGAGAAAAATTGCATCTTCTCCGTGAGTCCGGTGATCACAGTGGCTGGGAATGTATTGCCTGGCGCTTTGGAGATGGGGCAGGATGTCGAGTGGACAGTGGCACCATGCGCAACGGCATCAGCGACGAGAGTCTCAAGCTTTTTTTTACTTTTCTCAGATATGAGGGTATGCACTTGTGGATTGCTTTCGATAAGAGACAGTATTTTCTCCTGTAGCACAGTAGCGGTCGACTGCGTGCAGAGCACAATGTCCGTACACATGCAAATCTGGCCATTCTATATCTTGCAACATGAGCGATCGGAATTTGAAAGGTACTCTGTAACCGTAGTATTGTACTCACACCTAAAAACGCACCCAGAGTAATTTGCTGTGCGGCAACATCAAGATCGGCGTCGTCCAAAACAATTGCACAATTCTTGCCGCCGAGCTCGAGAAGAACCGGTTTCAGGGCTAGAGCCGCACGGGAGGCGATGATGCGACCTACATCAGTAGAGCCTGTGAAATTGCATTTCTTGACGGCGCTATGGGTGATCATAGCCTCGAAGACCCCCGCTGCATCCTGCGGTCGATGCAGGATGAAGTTCACAACTCCAGGAGGGAACCCAGCCTCGCGAAATAGGGATGCGACCAGATGGTGGGAGCGTGGACTGAGCTCTGAGCCCTAGATCGAGGTCAGCATGTACTTACTTCACAGCCTACTTTGGACACCATGAAGAAGCTCATTAGGGATAGCCTTTGCTAGATGGACGTACCTTAAGAATCACTGTGTTCCCCGCAGCTAGCGGCGCAACAATCGCTCGCAATCCTAGAAAGATGGGGGCGTTCCAAGGTGCGATTCCCAGAACGACCCCCAAGGGATCCTTGAACACGAGACCATAGGAATCTCCCTGGGTGCTTGGGATTGAGCCCACGGCGCACTGCGTAGTCAACGCTGCAGCTTCCTCCAGGAGGCCAATGCCACCTTCAATGTCCATATGGGCCCAGAGATGGGGAGAGTGGATTTCTTCCTGGACTGTACGTTCGAATTCGTTTCTTCTCTCCCGGAGAATCTTTGAGATCCGTAAGTAGAGCTCGTGATGTACGCTAACCGCGAAATCGCGGACATACCTGTGCAAGTCGTAGAAGCAGGCGCCTTCTCTCCTGTGGAGCCACCTGGGACCACAATCGGAATGCAACACCTGCAGATTCCGCTGCCTGGACCGCGAGTCCCGAACCAGCGCCATGGAAGGCATATCGTCCGCTTCTATGTGTTTTGCTTGTGACTGAGATTATGTCCTTGCCGTCTATAATGAGCGGCACGACGCTTGAGGCTTCCATTTCTGGCTAGAAGATTGTGGCTAGTGACCATCGAGGCAGTTTGCGGGGGTAGTAAAAGGATTACAGCGTAAACGTTGCAGACATTGTGCAGATTATGTTTTAAATAATGTATTCTAGCAGTTGTGTGACAAATGCTTGAAGATTTCCCAAGCCTAGATCAGCTTTATTCTTTTACCGGCGCTCCAGGCCGGAGGCGACTGGCTAATCGGCATTAAAAATGTCTCAGACTTTGCTAGACCTGTTGCATATTAGATACTTTGATTTGGCGGTGGGTGTCTGGCTGGGTTCAAGCCATGGGCCCTAACTAATTAGCTAACGTTGAGTCAGCCTCAGAAACCGCCTTGCATCTAGCTACTTGTAGGTCCATGTACACCACTTGCTGAATCAAAATCGACGCTCTTACCTAATGGTCTGCTTTGTCATTACACGACTCTCCTCGCCGGTCGTATCATCGACCGTTTCTGACAGGTTTTCGGCTTGCTGCGCAAAACATCCAACAATATTGGAAACTCACCGCGTTCCATTTGAGACCATGCCCGCAACGAAAGACAGCTCCCGCAAAATCCTGCTTTGATACGTTATCCTTAACTTGACTGTCTCAGCTTGGGTTAATCAGGCGCATAGTCGTATCATAGGCTCATGTCAAATAACATTCTCCATCTTTAATCCCACGCAGATACACAGCTTTAAGGCAACAGTCCTAGCCATTGTTGACTTAGAGCTGAGGTAAGTGTCTTTGAGCATATGTAAATCAACTTTTTTCCACTAATCTCTGAATACTCGTTGTAATGATAGGTTGACCTCGGTATGTATGTAGACAGGGTAAAAACATGGAGTTGGATTAGTCGTACCGATCCAGCCAATAACCATGAGTTTACTTTCCTAAAGAACCGACTACCAAGTTTCTCCTTTTCCTCAATGGTTGGTTGCGTTTGGGATTTGATATTGATATCTCTCCACTTTCCTTTTCGGAAATCGCCTTTAATGTATTCGCTTCGTCTCTTGCTGCATCTGCTTCTGATGCTTCTGATGCTTCTCGCTCAGCGCTTTGAGCAGGCGATACGCCGAACAACTGAGGAAATCACATCTTTAGTGGTACAGTAAATTTGAGAGGGAAATTTCGTTATTAAAAAGCCCTTTGGCAACATTACATGTGCGGTCGATATTATATTCTCGAAGAATATTTGTTGGGGCAGGCTGGTACCGTTGGATCAAGCTCATCACCTACTTCCGCTCGCGGACCATGGAGTTGGGGCCGCGAAAAATGTGCTGGCAGGCTAGGTAAATTTGCCTTTCATCAGGGTCGCTGTGCGCCATCTCAAGGATGAGGGATTAGATCTGCGAGTGCAAGAGAAGATACTACGGTACTTTTACTTTCAAGTTTCCTGACTTGTTGACTGGATAGAACGCTTGGTATTTCCTATCTAGGGAAGACCGAGCGGCGTTATCGTGGTGGTTGTGCGCCACGTGACCATACGCTACGGCCGCTGAATGCCTGAGGCACCCATGCCGACACTTGTTGCTTGCAAACACAATTAATCCCTGTCGTCGAAGCTTATTGCACCAAGGCTTCTGGTCGAGCATCCGGTTTCTCGTGACTGATCAAGCAGCGCAACATCCATCCCCAGGCAGCAACATTCTAGCGCTGATTTTGTGGCGCCTTCCTGCCAAGTTAGCTAGGGTTCCAAGCGGCGATTCTAGTGGTCAATGTTGAAATGAATATTGGGTAATAGTGGATATTAGAATTTAGCTAAGTGATCGGTTAGGCAGGTCGCGCGAGGCAGGTGAGCACAGGGTGAGCCACTCACCCTGTCTATTACACACTCACCCAGCTCACCCGCGTCTCACCCCAAATCGCGCGACCATAAAGCGGCCTCACCCTAATCTCACCCGGGCCGCACCCACCCAACTTCTGGCCACGCGTAAGCCACACGCCGGTAGGTTAGTAGTATGGTGGGTGACCACAGGCGAATCCCTACTGTTGTATGTTTTTTTGCTTTTCCCCTATTTTTAGGGAAAGAATTATATTGTTTTGATTAATAGCTATTAGTCGTTCTTGATATTCCCTAGTACAAGTCAACTCTTAAATCAAGCAATCCAGTCAGAGCATCGTCCAACCAACCCCGCAACCAACGCCTACCTCGTTCCTGATGCAACTCCGTCAAGTCCAATGCCGGCCCGGATGAATAAATAAAAATCCCCAGGCGAATCGAACGCTGGACCTTTCAACAAAATAGAAAAATATATTGCGCTGACGCATGCGCCAAACGAGCAATATAAAATATACCCCTTGCTGCTGTGTCTTGTATACCAGGTGCACAAGGTGTTGCCAAGCCCTATGTTATAGCGACCGCTGCAAGATTCCAACGTTTTCGGGAGCATGTTTGGAGCAATTGGACAAACTGGGCCCAGACGGGGAGGAAATAACCAATAGAAATATGATGATTCTGGAAGAGTGTATAACATAGTGAAGCACATGTTATAAAGGTGCCTCATTTACACGATAAATCGGGAGAAAAGCGGTTTTGCTGATTTGATGCAAGCCATCTTACCAGCCCTCGTTCAACACCACGGTCAGCCATAAGCTACTTCGAGGAAGAAAAAGAACGAGGCCCACGCCTGGCAACAAACTTGGGAACGAGTGCATGCAGTCCGCGCACCTTCCTAGAGTGCTACATGCCATCCAAACGTGAATATTTCGTCACCTGGTTGCTTAGAAAAATTGCCTGAGAGGCCGCGTGTGGAGCAGACTTGTCTGACACGAGCACACTGTCGAAACGAGAGACACTAGTATCAACCCCGACTTGCTTTCTCCTTCTACTTTGTTAACTTTCGACAGGTCGAGCATCGTCCATCCGATACATTATACCCCGCAGGAGAACTACGAGCGAAACCATGTCTGGTTGGATGCGGAGAGACCATCTTTAATGTCGAGAAAGGCCACGAAAACTGGTCTACTCAGGGGAGTGGCTTTTTGAATGTCCTTCCACAGCAGGTGTCGATTATGTTAAAGAGTGGGAAGCATCGGGTTGTTTGATGTACTCAACTATCGGACAAGGCGTGCCATCATATGGGTCGGTGCGCACATGCAAGATATCGTTGCGAGACTGGAATCTATCATTGCTCAAAGCGGAGACAGGTCACGCGGTGCTGATGCAGCCATTGGGTTCGAGGAGAGCATTTGCCCACACCCCCGTCCAGGGCTTCGGAAATGCGAGGCGCAGTATGAGCGGAGTTGATTGTCTTATTCAATTATTTAATCAAACACCCAGCTGCCGCAGCGTCCCATACCAAAGGATCTGCGCATACAGTACATGCAGCTCATAGAGTATCCACGGCAGCTTCTTACAGTTTCTCGCACTTGCCTTACTTCCTCCGGGGTAGAGGTCCGCACATTCAACCATCACCCACGTCACTCGCGCTGTATCCTCTGATACCTTCTCCACGATAAACTCCTGGAACCCACCGTCCATGATCCTCCACGGCATTCCGTACGACGCGGCCCTATCAACGCATTTGACGAGTCCGCGCGGGAACATCCAGTACAGCACGGTGCCGGCGCCATCAGTCCGAGTGTTGAGGACATCGCTGTTCGACGGGAATTCAGAGACGGGTGTTGGGACGTTTGGAGGGAGCGCGTCTGGCTGGATCGAGATTCCCTTCATGGAAGACCAGCTCCCAAGGAGGAATGCGCCGATATTCAAGTTTCCAAATAGTAGAGTTGCAGGGGTAAAAGAAAGTGGTGGGATGTCTTTGTCCAGGAGCCATCTTTCCGGTGCTATTGCTGGGTTGCTGAGGAATGCGGCGAGGAGGTTTTGGGCTAGATTGCATGTGTCGCTCTTCTCGGATTTGACTTCGTCCTCCTTTCCGTGAAATGTGTCGTAATTTGCCAGCGATGAGATTGGGATCTCGGTTTGAAGTGCTGCGAATGAGGAGACCCAGTGTGTTTTGTTGCTGTGGTCGGACCATGAAGATAATAGTGGTGACTTATTCATTCCCAAAGGTGTCTGCCCAGATACTTTGCCTTCTTCAATCAGATTTCGACAAGCGCTTGACATTGGAAGATCTGTTATCGAGACACGAGGACATCGTTGGTTGAGCCGTCGTTTGCCAAAGTAGATCAGTGTGCCACTGACAGTTAATAGACAAAGTGCCCCAGTAAGCCTTGGCCGGCTTGAGATAAAGCTTGTCATGACTAGTTGATGTAGATCTTAGATATGAATTCGAACGTGGCTCGTTGCTTACGGCTCTTATATGTACGCAAAATCGGCCCGCGTAGGCCGACTGGGGGCCGGTTCGTCCCGAAGCTTACGGTGGTCACGCGTGTATAGCGTCGCTTATGAGTCACAACACAACAATCCAGCCTCACCAGTCATCCCGAAACTCTGGTAGCTTCGATATGATGTTTCTAGGAAGGGAGTTTGCGACCGCAGCGTCAGTGACAGCAGTAGTGACCACAACTTCATCTTCCCGCCGCTCGAACAGAAGCGAGCAGCCGTAGCCTTGTCAAAATCGCCAGTAGCTGGTACCAATGCATCCTCTATCGCAAAGCGCAAATTTAGAAACTTGGATAGTACCCCCTTGATGAAATCGTTACCATTTCAGAGAGTCCCCGTTGAGGATATCTTGGATTGCATCGTGCTTGGAGGAGCCATGGACTACTCGAGGAAACTTGGGTTCAATTTGTTCTGAGAAGTACAGCTTGTCTATGCTATTGTACAGCAATATCACCTGTTGATTGCTGGTATCCGGCAAGCACTCGTTTTAACGACATGTCCATTTGTGACGCCCAGCATCCCAGTGCAACGAACTGTAACCTGCTACCTTCGTATCATCCACAACGCCCCTGCTGGCAGGTGTCGATGGCGCACAAAGCACCAGCTGAATCGCCGAAACCGATGTGGCCGCGTGGTATTGGGCTAACAATGGATCGGGAATAAATCCCTGCCCCCGGCCAGATTCCAAATCGAACCGCCTGCTGGAGCGCAGGATATATCTTCAGACGCGGCCCAGATAGCATCGGATCGTCAGAGTGACAGTAGTCTAGAAATGGCGGGCTTCGCAAGCTACCACCTGCAAGACCTCACATTCACAGGTCCCCAGGACACCAAGAGAAAGCCCTACGCATCACTCGCGATCCTCGATCCGATCATTACGATTGAGCGGCGGCATGGAAAATATCATATCGCGGCGCGGTTCAATATCGAGACTGCGATTCTGAATTACGCGTCGCAGACCAAGTTCGTTCTACCCTTCCTATCTATGTCTTCTACAGTCCGCTCATACTAACCTAACACTCCAAAGAGACGGCCGCGACCTCTTCTTCCAAGACATCTGCCTCGTGTACAAAAGCACCTGGGAGACGCTGCACATGAAGCCCGAATCCGATTCCTCGGCGGCACTAACTGTATCCCCGGGGTTTACCTCGTCTATATCTGCCACAGCTGGAGTCAGGGCGTCGCAGACGCCCTTGGGGAATGTATCACTAGGTTTGACACGCTCGAGGTTGACGAGCTGGAATCTCAGCGCGCATCGGGCTGTGAGCGGTGAGTTTACTGTTTATATGTATTCATTGTATATGTATGATGTGATTAATCTTGGAAAGATGGCGCATGGTGCTAATCATGGTTACACTGTCTACTAGATGAGTGGCCGGACGCGGGCGAGCAAGTGCGCTACCAGTGGTTCTGGGCGGGTACGTAGGATCAGTCGGGGAGGTTATCGAGTGATTTGAAGCATGCGGTCAAGAGGTATGTTGTTGTGAAGAGGATAGTTCCTGTGGGCATGATCACACACTTGAACAATGGGGCGACTGACGCAGCGACAACGGACAATACAACCGAGGGCCCATCAAAACAGGACGCCGAGGAGAAGGAAGAGGCGGAGGAGGAGGAAGCAGAAGAATAGGCAACAATTGAGCAGGAAAGGGGCGACGAGGATGCCGACACCACTGAGAGAGAAAACAACAACACAATCGACAATGGAGGTTCTCACACCATGGCTAGACCAAAGGCGCAAGTGGCCTATACCTGGGAATCCCTGCTTGATTTTAGTTTTTGCGTGCAGGTACGTACATATTAAATCCAACCCTGTCACGGTTAAGGTTAACGCAGTCAAATTTCGCGCAAAGATTCGAGCCAAAAAACGCCTAAGCCGCCTGCAAAGACTCGCCCGGTTGACGAGAAACCAAGTCAGAGGGAAATATCTTCGCCCAGTGTACCTAGAGGACTTTTGCCTCCGCGTCCCTCCACTCGAGGATATGATTCCGAAGGGGGACACGGTTGATCTCGGATATGTTGAGTCGAATTAAGAAGGATGTAAGTGCGACCTATCTCGACGATGATCCACATTGAAACATTGCATATGATAAGGCAATCTGTAGGGCTAATGCGAGGTTTTTTTTCTATCTAGTTCGAGAACAAGCTCGACGAGCTCCCAGAGAAGGACTTCTTTGAGATTGCCAGCGCGCATATACGGAGAGAGGTCAGTCGCCCTCTGTTCTTTCTTTTAGTCTGTTTGGATATAGGATTGACAAGAGGCAGGCTGTGAGAACAACCCAACAATACACGACGCAGGATCGAAAGGTGGAGCAAGAGTGGGCGGACAGGAAATTCGATATCGTGAGGCCTGCGTATACTGGGCGCAATATGAAGCAGCTGTAATTGGGTAGCCTGCCGATGGGCGGGGAAGCTTTCATACAGTCCAACACTTGTTGGAAAGAAGGACATTGCAGTGACACCTTTTGCAGAGACCATAGCAACATTAAGATGAAGACGGGAGGGAGTTCCTTGAGCTCAGAGCGTAGGTGTATGCTTGTCTTATGGAACACCTAGTCGAACGCTCTAATCATGGCGCGCTCACACAAAATGTCTGTTCATTCCCAACCGCCCTAAGGCCTTATCAGGTCTTGGAGTATAGGTACTCAGGAAGAACAAGATGGCCCTGGCGAAATCGCCTCAGTGCTCAGATTCATTGTCAAGATTCAATTGAGGTACGAGTAGCCAGGGGAGCGATATCGCTAAAACAATAATGGGTGAATCTCACAAATCAGGGCGGAATGGCGCCGCGTTTTGCCGGAAGGGCTAGGAAGGCAGGCCCCACAACGCCCGATGGCTCCGTCTCATCTTATCTTGATGTGGATCACTACAGAGTAAACCCTTCATACTTAAGAGCACGGCGCACCCTCCGGGAGTCGAGACATTCCAGGGCGTACATACGAGCCTTTGTATTCCAGGGAATCCCCCAAATGACGACATGCTTCATATTCTTCAGGCACGGCTTGATGCATGAAGCATTGAGTGCTTCATATAAGGAGTGGAGACAGGGGTGCAGAAGTTCCTGTTGGTGGCAATGCATCTGCCAAGATCCGAGCCAAGAAGGAGAATCTCCGGCCACAACTGCTCCTGATACACTGAAGGAGCAAAACGAAACTCCCTGAGACGGATTGAGAGTACGTCCTGAGACACGTCTCATATACGTTGGCCAACAAGGGATTCCCGTGGATTTCCTCACAAGCAACCCCTGGGAAAACCACCATTCCCGTCATCTGCTCTCTGCAGACTCCACTCCGGTGTGGCTGCTCGGATGTTGGCCGAGGTGTAACCCCAATCAAGATTGATAATCTCCGACATGATCAATCCCGTGCATCGCACAATCTATACCCGGCGCTTTTCCCTCCCTGAAGTCTCGGCGCGTTCCGTGTATGGTGTACCCGAGTCAGAAGAAATAAGCCGTGATGTAACAGACTCGGTTAGCCACGCTCGATCCGTGAGAAGTGGATCTTCTGCAGCATAGGAGTGGCTGCGCGTGGCTTACGCCAGGGATTTAGAGTTGCACATGGGCCCCGCGTGGTACTGATTGAGATTGGGCCTGTGTTGGTCATGATTATCAAGCGCGGAATATTCTGCTCGCGCCTCGTGGTTCTCCGCAGGCTGCAGATGTGACTGGTGCCTGGAATTTGATATATGAATGCCGATCCCTGCATGAGGTGGAAGAGCAGGCCTACCCTGCGTAACCACCCGACACTCCTTTACAATGCGTCCCTCCTTAGCTCTGCTTTCCCTCGCTCCTGTAGCCCTTGCGGCTCGTCCGTTTCTCAATGAGGCTGACACGGGGTATGTACCTAGTCACCTTCCAAGAAACCAAGACTAATCACCCATAGAATCGACGCCGTCCTCAGCGACACCCCCGAAGGCACCCTCCCAGACCTCGACGACATGCTCGGCCTCCCGGACTTCGAATGGGCCGCGCGCCACTACCTCAACGACTCCTCCTACACGTACTACCGCAACGGCGCCGCGGGCGAATGGTCCTACCGCAACAACCTCGAGGTCTTCGGCCGCTACCGTCTGCGCCCGCGCGTGATGCGCGACATCACAAACGTCGAGTCGACCCTCCCCACCTCCATCCTCGGCTACAACTTCTCGGCACCATTCTACATCAGCCCCTGCGCGCGCGCCGCGCTCGGACACCCCGATGCCGAGGTGAACTTCATCAAGGCGGCGTATGAGGAGGATATCCTGTATATCCCCTCGCTGTACGCGAGCCTGTCCATGGACGAGATTGCCGCTGCGAAGCCCGCGAATGGGTCGCAGGTCATCTTCCAGCAGGTGTACCTAACCAGCAACGACACCGCGACGCAGGCGATCCTCGACCAGGCCGAGGCGCTGGGCTCCAAGGCCATCGTATTCACGATCGACGGGCCCGCCGGCGGAAACAGGCACCGCGCGAACAGATACGGCGTTGGCTCCGCAAACACCGATTACTCCCTGTGGACCTGGGCGTACTACAACAAGCTGCGCAATATGACTTCCCTGCCCATTATCATCAAGGGCATCCAGACCGTCGAAGACGTCAAAATCGCGATCGAGGAAAAGGTCCCCGCAATCATCCTCTCGAACCATGGCGGCCGCCAGCTCGACTCGTCGCCTTCGTCGCTGGAGACGGCGCTCGAGGTCTATGAGGAGGATCCGGATCTGTTTAACCAGATTGAGATCTGGGCTGATGGTGGGGTGCGGTATGGGGTTGATGCGCTGAAGTTGCTTGCGCTTGGCGTCAAGGCCGTTGGGTTGGGGAGGCCGTTTATGTACGCGAATTCGTTTGGGGTTGAGGGGGTCAAGAAGGCGATTCAGCTGCTCAAGCATGAGATTGCCATTGATGCGGGGAACTTGGGTGTGGCTGATTTGAAAAAGATTGATGCTTCCTATGTAAGAACCCTGACCTGATTCTCGCTTTTTTTGATATGATACTGACCGTGGATTACAGGTGAAATGGACCAACAATGGGTGGTTCAGCTAGGCTGGCACCGACTGGGCTCCGGCGACAGGTTGTCACGTCCCCAATATGGTTCTCTTGTGAATATCTTGCATTGATGTGTATAGGTTGCTTTTCAATGTACTTTAAAAATCGTCCATGCTGGAAATGGACTCGCATTACTTCTCCGTGCTGTTTTGGGAGGATGCGGTTGGGCATCTCGTTTCCTCCTCTTCTGCCTGCCCAACTCCCCTCGATAAGCATAAGACGGTAGAAGAACCGTGGAGCTGCACGGGCCAGCGACGTCATTTCCTGGGCTAAGGATCGCAGGATCGGTTCCTGTTCCTGTTCCCTTGGAATTCGGCCAGAGGTGGATTGAGGAGAGATGCAGGACCCCGATGCCCCTTTATAGGGCCGATATGTTCCCCATGTTTATTTGTAGCTTGGATTTACCCGCATGTGCCATACGGTCCTGGCCTGGCCTGGCCCATCGATGTGAAGCCAGACTCATGCATCGCGATGGAGCCTTCACTAGTAGAAATCGAGTTAGTCCACTTTGTTCAGCCGCTCAGCCCCGCGTTGGTGGGTGAAATTTATTTCCCCAAACTCCCGTGCGCGGTTTCGGAGACAAGACACCCTCTACTGCCCAGCTCCTGTCCACTCATCTTTGTGAAGCTCTGGCACGGTCTGATTGACGCGAGATGGCAGCCGACGACCCCGCACTGGGCGCTGGAGGGGCATTCGCCCGCATCGCTGCAGCCAAGATTCTGGCAGCCAGGAAACGCAACAGGATCAGGTAAGAGATGGCGAAATCCAGGGCATGTCAATAGAAATTAACACGAGAGAGACGACGGAGGAGCCTTTGGGAAGAAGCAGCCGCCCTCGTCTCCAAAGACGACCGCACACATCTCGACTTTGCGCACGCCAGCGACCCCACACGCATCCTGGGCGACATCGAGACACAGGTGCACGAGGCGAAAAAGAAGCAATGGCGATTCCGCAGGCGCAATGGAGAAGAGGTTACCGTTCGCGAAGTGTTTGAGAAAATCGCAAACTGGGTTACCAAGTTTAAAGAGATCGGCGATATCGCCTCGGGGATTGATCCCCTGCATGTCGGGCTGCCGTGGGCGGCTGTGCGGTTCTTCCTTCACCTGGCCGTCAATGATGTCGAGAGGTATAGTGCGATGATTGAAGGCGTCGAGGTCGTTTCGGGTATCATTGCACGATACGCAGAGGTCGAGAAGGCCCAGTTGGTCGGGCGATCGAATCTCAAGACGCAGCTGGAGAATGGGCTTGTGAAACTGTATGCCTCAGTACTGAGCTACCTTGCCGAGGCAAAGAAATATTACGCGTCGTCTACTGGGAAGAGAATGCTCAAGTCCTTGAATCCCAACTCGGTAGAGGAACAGTGGCTCGGTCGCATTGCCGCAGAGGACGATGCGGCGCACAGGCTGGTGACGCTGGTGCAGGCGGAGAATCAGACGAACCGACTCTCCTCGATCCGGACAACATTGGTCAACTTGGACGACAGACAAGAGAAGACGGCCATTGTGGACAGTCGCAGGAGACTTCTGGAGCGTCTCGGCGCAACATTTACGAACGACAACTACGACGGATCGCTGTCCCTGCGACAGTCCGGGACGGCAAGCTGGATCTTTGAGAGGGACGAGTTTCAGCAATGGATGAAAGGAGGGACTGAGTCGCGGTTCCTGTGGATCTATGGCCCTCCTGGCTTTGGCAAGACGGTCCTCGCCGCGAGTGTGGTTGAGCATCTGCGGAAAGAGCGACCGAGCAGCACCGCGTACTTCTTCTGTGTCTCCGAAGACGAGGCCAAGCGAAAGCCGTGGGCAATCCTCACGTCGTGGATTGCGCAGCTCATTGAACAGAACGAGATTGCTGTCAAGGTCGCTAGCGAGTTGATCAACATGGATGATCAGCGCGCCATCACGAGAACCGCGCAGTGGAAGCTGTTTGCCGGCCTCTGCGCTCAGATCAACGGATGTACGTTTGTGATTGATGGCTTCGACGAGTGTACCAGCCTCAATACCACCTCGCGGTTCCACACGCACGATGCTCGCGCCCAGTTCCTGCGCGAGCTGTTCGACGCGATCAGCGAGGTCAAGGCAGATGTGCTGTTGGTCAGTCGAGACACGGCCGAGATTCGGTCGGAGATCTTTCAGAACAGAGACCGAAGAATTGAAGTGTTTTATTATGGGATCGCGGAAAGCGACACGAAGCCCGACATCCAAATAGTCTCACGCCATGTCGTCGACTTTAAGCTGCTCAAGAAGCCCGAGCAGGTCCGCACCGAACTGGCCGAAAAGGCTGCGGACAGGGCCGAGGGGATGTTCCTTTGGCTGCATTTGCTCTCGCAGAAACTCAAGCCCGGAGTCAACGCGAAGAAGCTGGATGCTGTGGTGTCGCAGATGCCGACGGGACTGGAGCAAGCCTACGAACGAGATTTGAGGCAGATATCGACGCTTGATGAGGAAGAGAGGGACCGAGCGATCAACATTCTACGATGGGTGCTGTTTGCTGGACGACCACTCACCGTTAGTGAGCTGGTGGAAGCTCTGATGTTGAGCGGCGATCTGGACGACGACGATTGTTACCCCGAGGATGAGCTGCCGGACGAGTGGAAGACCAACTTGGTGGATGAGGACTATGCAAACGACGTTCTGCGCCAGCCATTGGGCTCCTTGATCGAGCTGAGGCGCCGCAACGAGGATGAACCCCTGGCCGATTACACGGTGCATTTTGTGCACTACTCGGTCAAGGAGTATCTGCTGCGACCGACAGCAAGCGGGCCACAGGACATCGTTTTTCCGGATATGGACGCTGAAGATGATTTGCTTGCGCGAAGATGTCTGCAGTATCTTTGCTACGACGTGTTCGGGGGCGAGGATGGACTCACAGAGGAGCAGATGAGATTTTATCCTTTCTATCGCTACGCCACGCGCAGCTGGTATCAACATGCCTGGGGTGACGGTGGAGACATGTCTCCCGAACTGGTGTCGTGGGCATGCAGGCTTCTCGACCCAGGAGCATTTAATTGGGTGTTATGGGCAAAGGCCTACGAAGGCGATGAGGATCATGGACGGTATTCTAATGACAAGCCCCAGGAGGCTGACTCCGATGAGACAAGGGTCGACCAAACCAGTGCCGAGAAGAACGATGAATCTCGAAAGGAAGCAGAGGAACATGATGTACCGGATCAGGCTGAGGATGGCGCTCGCACCGCAAGAGAAACAGGCGCGAGCCCCATGTACTACGCTTGCCTTCTCGGGCTCCTCGATGTGGTGAAACGACTCCATGCGGATGGGTTGGATATCAACGTCCAGGGAGGACTATTTGGTACTCCGCTGCAGGCCGCGATTGTCAAGATGCAGCGCCCGACAGTTCGGTATCTCGTTGAGAACGGCGCCGACATTGCCGTGCAGGGAGGAGGGGTGTATACCTATGCCATTTGCGCAGCTGCCTGGGCTGGTGACCTTGAAATCTTCGAGCTCCTGGTCGACCGTGGCACCGATCTGGAAGCGATCCAAAGATCTCACCTACGACCCGTTCACTTTGCAACATATTCGCCGGAGCTCCTGCAGGTCTGCCTCGACAGAGGTGTTGACATAGCTGTTCGAGACAGTGGGGGCCATGAGCCGCTACACATTGCAGCGCTACATGGGAATGCAGTCAGCGCGCGACTTCTCTTGGATGCCGGTGCAAACATCAATGCCGTGGCCGCCAATGGCGCGACGGCCTTGTTAATGGCAGTGGAGGATGAGCGGCGGTACGATGTTCTGGTGTTTCTTCTCTCCCACGGTGCAGACACGGAGATCGCCGATGACATGGGACGGACGCCGCTCATCAGCGCTGCGGGTCTGGGGAAAGAGGAAACAGTCCGGGTCTTGTTAGAACACGGCGCATCCACTAAGCGCGAAATGTGCTACGGCTATACGGCGCTGTTTGCGGCCCTGAGGGACCCAGGGCATCCACGGATAGTCCAGCTCCTGCTCAAGCATGGGGCGGAGGTCGACCATCGAGACATTGACGGACTAACGGCGCTGCGGCTTGCCTGCGATTGGGGAGACACTGAGATCATGTCCATTTTACTGGAGCACGGCGCGGACGTCGACGCAGCAGATCCTCACGGAATGACTCCCCTGCTGTGCGCGGCGTCTGGAGGCTCAGAAGATGCGCGGAAATTGCTGCTGCAGCATGGTGCAGATATCCTCCAACACGATGGTCTGGGCGAAAGCGTTCTCGACTACGCCGTGCAGGGCGGACAACATGACTTTGTTCAGTATCTACTCGAGAAAGATGTTTTGGCTGCGCACGTACCCGCAACAACGGCGGACACGAGACGGTTCAGAGAGGACAGAATTAAGCTTACCAAGGCCATTTACGCAATGGAAGTGGATGAGGTTGAAGCTATACTTCGGGATATACCATCGGAAAGTCTCGAGGCGGTGCTACGAGTCGCCCTCCACGCCGCAGCGATCTCTGGCTCTCCTGAACTTACAAAGCTCCTGTTGGGGAAAGGTGCCAGTGCCAGAGACGTTGCCTCGTATCAACGCACTGCCCTGCATTACGCGGCATTCAGTGGTCACTTTGAAATTGTGCAACTCTTGCTCGAAGCCGACGCGGATCCGTACGCCCAAGACCTTCATCGCTCGCGACCGCTCAATCTTGCCACCAAAAATGGCCTGGAGAACATCGATACCGTCAAGCACCTGATTAAATATTATGGCTTCGGCCCTGACTACTCCCCAGCTACTCCTGCGCTGATTGAAACATGTAAGCTGCGAGTCCACCACACGTTTGTAGTATTCTATCTAACTGGGATCAGGGACAACCATGGCGGGAGATCTTCGTGGAACCTACAGGCACAATAACTGGAAACCGGGTGCCAAAGACGGCATCACACTCACCATCGTGCCCTGGGATATGAAGGAAGCTGAGGATAATTGCTCCCTGGGCCAGCGTCCGACCTTCATTGGCACTGGGTCCGATAGTGGCGGTGGATTCGAGATTTATGGTTCCCTTTATGGAATTGATCAGGTTATCTGGACGCAGCTCTATGAAAAGCGCAGATTGGGGTGGCTCTGGTGTGGGAAGCTAGACCCTGACACGAGGACAATTGCTGGGAAATGGGGCACAAATGCACAGCTGTTGCCGGGGACATTTACCCTGACAAAGGACTCATAGACTCCGTACAATATGTATCTTCTACACCACGCTATGACATAGAGGAATCTAAGCAAGCTCACACTCAATCAAACTCTCCACCCCCCTGCGCACCGTCCAAATCTTGATAATCCTCAGTCCAACAGACTCAACCAGCGCTCGCCACTGCGTCTCCGTGCGCTCCTGCGACGCAAAGTCGGCCATCATGATGATATCCAGACTCGTCGTCTCCCAGTACGCATTTGTGCTCGGGATCACGTTCTCGTTGATCAGGATCTTGCTGTACCCGCGCTTCATGGCCGGCACGAGGTTGGAGAGGATCCGGCGGCAGTCGGCGTCTGTCCAGTCATGGAGGACGGAGTGCATGTAGTAGGCTCGTGCTCCTATTAATATTCTTAGTATGCATGGCATCGCAGAATGATAGTCGAAAGGAAGGAAGAAACGTACCCTTAACAGGCTGCTCCGTGAAGAAATCATGCACAGTCGCCTCAACCCCCCTCTCCGTCTCCCGATTCATGACCCTCGCCTGCTCGATAACATCCCCCAAATCCTGCAAGACAAGTCTCCCGGTCACCCCCGGCCACTTGCGTCGGAACTCCGCAAGATCATGTCCAACACCCCCACCCACATCAACCAGTAGAACATCTTCTGCTGCGACACCCTGCGCCAACTCCGGCACCGGATAGAATCCAACATCCATCCAGCTCGGCCGGCCCTGGTGGTAGGCTGTCATGTGGTTATTGAACTGCTCCGCGTGCGCGGGGTGGGTCTGCAGGTATTCGAAGAAGTGGGAGGTTGTGTTGTAGCCGTCTTGGAAGGCTGCGGCGTGCCCGTTACTGGGGTTTGCGTAGCCGGTTTTCTTGAGGTGTGCGGGGAGGGAGGTCAGGCCGAATGTGATGCAGCCGGTCCTGTTGAACCAGGTACATCAGCATTGGACGCGGAATGGGAATTGGATTGGTTGGCGGGGTGTCAGAGAGGGAGGTGAAGGGAAGAGGAACGTACATGCAAGGATACGCATCGCTGTAGCGCTTTGCGCCGAGGGAGGTGGAGAAGCCGTTGCGTTTATAGGTGTCTGGACCTGTCTCCTTGATCACGCCCATTGCGGCGAGGTGTTTGAGGAGGCGGGCTTGTCGGTGCCATTGTTAGCCCATCTCTGTTATCAACCCCTGGATGGAGGTGTGGTGGTGGTAGTTACCGAGCATAGCAGGGTCTGCGTTGGTAGCTTCAGCCAGCTCCGTCGCTGTCTTTGGCGTATCGTCCTTGGAGAGGACGGGGAAGACGCCGAGGTCAACGCAGGTCTCGATGGCGGCGTAGATTGTGCTCTCCATACTCTATTAGCAAGACGTCAATATGGAATTGAGGTCCGAGAGACCTACCTGCGACCAACAGTATCTGATCATCGCCTCGCGCGGCGTCTCCAGCGCATACACAAGAGAGCGCGCGGTATCCAGGAACTCGGCACGGGTATCCTCATCTGCACTCTTTGCATATGCCTCTCCAAAGGAGGTGACCTTTTTCAGAAGGTCGGGAACTTCGTCGGCGGCGGTCGGACGGATAGCGACCTCATTGTCAAATGTGTCTGGTGTTTGTGCGCCGGGCTCGACGGGGGTACTGCTACCTGTTTCGACTTCTGTGGTCTGTACGGAGCCATTGGCTTTTGTGGCGACGGTGATGGTGTCGCCGTTGGTTGCTTCGATTGAGGGAGTCATTTTGAATGGAGGTTTGGCTTTACAAGTGGGATAGGAAAAGGGTGCCTAGCAGTTGCAGTATGGAAATAGGCAATGTCGCACGGTACGAACCCCTGGCTCCGCCTGCACTTGATATACCAACTGATCAACTGCCGCCGACCTGACTCCGGCAGTACCCTAGCTCAATTAGAGAGAAAGCGCAGCTTCCTCGCTTGCCCAAGATTCATAGGTCTGGCTATCCCAAGCTCAGTTTCATATCCCGCTCTCATCCTGGTCTTGCCAGCCCCGTGGCGTCCCAAGACAGCGCTAAGGATGCGCTACGGCCGTTGTGGAGGGATCATCATGCACGAGGACAAAGGGGTGGAAAGCACCTGGTTTGATCCTTGTTCTGGCCACGGCATGGACAGGGGATGGTGTGCAAAGTACTCTACATCGTATACATACTTTTAAGAGAGTTTCAAAAAGCCTCTTTGTCGGCCGTTGAGTTAAACGAAAATACGATCTCCGCGCGGGAAGGACGCAGGACGAATGGGGCTCGATGGATTTGGAGTACCGTTGCGAGAATCCATCCCCAGACCGACTCCAGGACACAGGAGGTGGTTCTAGTTCCTCTGATCTGCGCTCTGGCAGGGGAACTGGGCCCCGAAGCACGAATTAAAGTTCAGATTCTCCAACGGGGTTGGAAAGCTCGGAAATCCTTCTACTCCGTAACAGCGCCGATCAGTTCTAAAGGCGGGATTGTCTCCAAGAGTTAAAATGAGACTGTCCAATTTTAGCGCGCTCTCATTCTGGAATGTGCTCTCCAAGCACTTGGCCAACGTTGCAGTGCAATTGAACCACCGAGTCTGATGCTCCCGAGACGAGCGTTGAACCTTTACCGCGTCAAGTCAAGGAGCATTAGCCGGGGGTGGAAAGACGGGAAACGGGCTCCTATGAGGGATATGAATAGCTTCGCGTTACGTCAACAAAGGGACTAACAACAACTAAAAAGTCCCCGGCCCCACTAACCGCTGTCACTTCGCACTCTCCCGTAATGGTCCCACTCATTCAACGTACGACTACCCAGCGCGGTAGTGATCCTCTCCCGAGGGCGGGAGAAGGAGTGGGTTGACTGCTTTGGTCTCGAGGTCTGGCCCGCTCGATACCGGGTGGTGTTTGATGTATCAGAATGAGGGAGATGATGGACATTCTGTGCCGTCGGTAGTTTCGGTTATGGCGGTGGAAAGGAGAAGGTCTCCGAGGGTTCTCGTGATCCTGGCTTTGTATATTGTGCACCGCTCCTCGGTGGATCAAGCCTTGGGCTCAGCGTCTGAATCGTAACCATCACAATGGAAGCTCCTCGTAACGGTCATCCGAGCGACGACAAGGGCCCGAAAATCCTCGCGGTGCTATGGGGGTTGACGGGCGTCACGACGGTCATTGTTGCTGCCCGGATGTACATCCGCGGGCGAATGCTACGCAATGTTGGCGTTGACGACTGGTTGATTGTCTTCTCCTTGGTATGCTTACCAGCTCAGTTCCTGGTATACAGCTTTGATAGCGTGAGATACTGACAATTCAGCTCATGGGCCTCGTCTACTGCGCAATAACAACAGCCAACATCTCCATCGGCTACGGAAAACACGCCTATGTCCTCGACACAAAGACGGTCGAAAAGGCCAGCTTCCTCAACTCGCTCAGTTTCCTCTTCGGCATCATCTCCTTTGCCGTCCCCAAACTCGCGGTTGCCGCGATGCTCAACCGCATCCTGAACCCGAGCTTCTGGCAGAAGATGTGGGTGTGGATTATCTCCGCGACGGGGGCTGCCATCTCTGCTGTCTGTATCGTCATGCTCTTTACCATGTGCGATCCGCCACGAGCGCTCTGGGAGACGTCGCTGGTTATAGCGGGCAAGGCGACGTGTCGCGATGTGTGGATTTTGATTGATTATGCGATTTTTACCGGGGGTGAGTGGGCTCTTTACTCACCTCATAGGCCAAATCTGACGGTTCTTTCGCTTCAGCGTCATCTGCGTTTGTTGACTTGTACCTCGCAATCTACCCCGCGACGGTGTTGATGAAGCTGCACATGTCGCTGCGTAAGCGTATTGCCCTGTGCGCTGCTCTTGGCCTGGGCGCCATGTACGTTGCCCGCATCAAGGAACAAATCGGAGTCTCCGCTAACAGGATAGCGCGTCCGCCATGGCTGTCGTCAAATGCACGCAGCTAAAGGGTCTCGCTGACAAGTCGGACTATACCTGTACGTCTATACCCCAACACAGAATACGATCAATTCGCTAACGCTGACACCCACAAGACGGCACCGCCGACCTCGTCCTCTGGACCAAGTACGCCTCGCCTCCCCACGCACCTCCTCCTACCACACCACACCAGACTAACCAACTTCAAACCCAGCGTCGAATCCAACGTCGTAATAATCGCCTCCTGCATCCCCACCCTCCAACCGGTCCTCGAACTCATCCTCGGAAAGCGCAACCTCTCCTCATACAGCAACAGCAGAAACAAATACAAGGGCAGCCACCAGCTGCACGACTACTCGTACGAGGCGAGCAAGGGGTCCAAGCCGCCGCGGAAGACGGAGACGACTATTACGGGGGTCGGGAGTCAGGAGAGTATCTTGCAGGATACTCAAGGAGGTCGGAGTAACGGCAATGGCGGGGATCCGTTACGCGCGATTCGACGGACGGATGATGTTACGGTTGAGTATGAGAGGCGTCCGCCTGTTGCGGGGGTGGAGGGGAGGGGCTCGTGGTGAATAGAGCCGAAAGGAAAGTAGTGCTGTGTATGAATAAGGACAATGTACATGCCAAAAGGTCAGATCATCGTGTCGCATTAGAATCAAACACACAATACCACCAAGAAGGACTCCGTACCCTCCCAGCTCATACTTCCTCTTAGTATCCAACTCCGCAACCGGTTGATATGCCGTGTTTCTGTGTATCGGTCCTGTACTTGTGACTGAGTTTCCAGATGTTTGGCCGCTTGCAGCCTGGTACTTGAGCAGGGTCGGTGGATGCTTCTTCTGCCTTTGCAGCAGGAACCGCGTGGGACAAGCGCGCCGATGAGCGCAGCTCCAACTGCTGCCCAACCGTCATTGTGCGCTTCGTGCAATCAGTACATGCCCCATCCACCGTACTCGAATCCCACTCCCGGCGGTCTCGTCTGTCCTGAACCCTGTCTCCACCGCTGAAACAGTCTCGCGTCCGAGTAAGCGCCACAGTCCTCGTAACAGTCGTCCTGCCCCCTTCTTCAACCCCCTCGTGAGCCGCCAGAACCGTGGCCCCAGGCATAAACTCCCCCAGTCCGTCTCCATCGCCACAACAACAACAACAACCCGGGGCCCTACTAGAAGCCCGACAACAAACGGCACCAGCCTTACAGACCATAACCTGCGAATAGCCCCTCTCTTCACCCACCGTCCGATTCCCCGACCCGCCACCGCGGCAATTCGTTGATGCGTCGGGACATACGTGTGGACAACCCTGGAGGTGTCGGGTTCCCAGGTCGGATCCGTGCACCCGGTCTCGCGGATTAGGCCCGTTGAGGCGATGCATAGCCTCGCTGGAGAGGTACGTGCTTGTTGCTGGTGCGCAGCAAGCGGGGTGGTCTGTGGAGGATAGTGGGATGTGCAGGGTTTGTGGCTGGATGTGGCGTTCTTGCCGGACATTAGGAAAGCAGGCGCGCGCGAGGGATGGGGAACTGATAAAAAAGAGCCGAATGGTGAGTAGGGAGATCATCCTTGCGGATGGCTGCCTGGTAGGCAATTTTCCTGCTCAGCGCAGCAGAAACAGATCGGGAAAGTATCCCTCAAAAAAAAAAAAGAGGCAAACAGTGTGGTCTAGTCCGTGTTTTCGGATCTGCTAATTGATGACCTACATATGCCCAGAGAGCCTTCACGAATCAGCTGCTGATGCTGCCCGTTCCCTTCTCCACTGCATTCTCCGGCAGGCCTGCACCTGCAGCGCGTCGCTTCCTGAAGAGCATAAAAGCGACACCCGCAACGATACCAACGACACCCAGCGTAGCAACTGCCCCAATCGCTCCGGCCACGGCGTTCGACATATCGCCTGCCTTCTTCTCCTCACCAGACGCCCCAGTCTCGCTAGCCACCTCCGCTGCACAAAAGCCCTGCTCACTGCCACAGATCCCGCACCACTCCGCGACCGTAGTGATTGCCCTCTGCTGCATGTGCTCGACAAACTCAGACCAGGTGAGCGTCTCCTGCTCACCACCGAATAACGGGAACGCCGTAAGCGGGGCACCGCCGTCCGAGCCGTTCCTGAACAAAAAGCGTACTTTGATGTCATCAATCGCTTCTGGGAACTGTGTAACATCGTCCTCGGTCAGAAGCTCAAATGCCATGGTCGAGGCATACTCCGGAAGACCGAAGAAATCCGCAGACGCGGCCGTCAGGTTCAGCAGACCCGCAAAAGCCATCATGGTATCGTAGCTTCCTGCCAGGAGCGACAACTTGGTCTTGCCCTGCGAGGTCACGGTCTCGTTCAGATGGGACAGGATAGCCTGCGACAGGGTCCTAGCCCCGATAGCCATGTCCGGCTGTGAGGCGTCAAAGCTGGAATTGAACTCGTGGCTATCAGCCAGCGTGCGCAACTGGAAGAGCTCATCATCGGTAACAGCGTCTTGCATGGAAGCGTTGTGGATCATCCCGGTGTTGATCAAGTCGAAGATATCATATGCGTTCTCGTACGACAGATCCGCCTCGGTGTAATCATACACGTCTTGCAGAACTGGCCAAAACTGCCGATAGAACGGACGAGTTGACTCGACGCGCTGTGCGTACACATCACTCTGGGCAAAACCGTCGGCGAGCACAGAAATCGCAGGGCACTCGTCATCCCCCTTGATCCAGATCGTATCGGGACTCTCCTTTTCCTCACCATGCAGAACAACATACTGATACCCGCCGAGCGGATTCGTGTACGTCGACCCGTTATTCAACGTCTGCGACGCAACCTCCTCATCTAGACTCTCGAGAGGGGGATACAGACCCTGGAGAAACGCCGTCGCCGTGTTGAGAAGAACAGGCTCATCTGGCGCAGAGGCGAAGATCTGCGCGGGGACGTATTTGTCCGAGGAGATGCCGAGGATTCGCTTCGGCGATTCTGATTCAATGTAGAGGTCGCGATAGTCGGAGCCGACTTGGTAATTTTGTTGCAGGCCGAGGTTGGTCAGCATGTAACCTTTGTAGTGCTTTGAGGTTCCTGCTCCAATCAGTACGACGACGCTTGGCTTGAACTTTTGAGCGCTGGTGAGTGGGTGGTGCTTACGGTCTCCATGGCGAGAGTACACGGTGACACCGAGGATGGTCTCCGCAGAGACGGAGCCCAGGAGGGCACTGCAGAGAAAAGCGAGCTGGTGTTGGAGAAACATGGTTCCCTTCAAGTGTCGATCTTCGAAAACTGCACAGTCAAGGCACTCAGTCCAGCCATGCAGAGGCAAGAAGCCCTCTTTATAACGTCACCCACCCCACCCAGGGAATCTGACCTCGTGAACATACATCCCACCTTCAACTCCAACTGCACCTGCAACACACGCACGGTGTCTTATCTGCATCTCCCAGGAGCAAACACGAATGATAATCAGCCAAGCCCGCGCCAAGATTGAAAACCCGGATGCCCAGCCCGCGGAGACCTCTTCTCCTCGGAGATGATTCGTTGAGTCCGGTGCTAAGTTTTCGTATCGCATCTCTGCCCCTCATCGGCGATGGCTTTTGCGCGGCGCCGGGCTTGCTGTTTGGTCTTG
The DNA here is from genome assembly GCA_001511075.1 of Aspergillus calidoustus. Taxonomy (NCBI): domain Eukaryota; kingdom Fungi; phylum Ascomycota; class Eurotiomycetes; order Eurotiales; family Aspergillaceae; genus Aspergillus; species Aspergillus calidoustus. The sequence goes on along the minus strand of CDMC01000027.1, from coordinate 138,994 downwards.
TGGAGCGAGGTCGGAGCGGTATCCGAGGAGATAAGAGAGCCATATACACCATCTGAGCAGGAAGTCCCGAGATGAAGGTGAACTGAGGAGGATCCCGGGCAATGAGTATACATGTAGAGTCCTCCTCTCAATTAAAATGCTAGAGACTGAGAATACAAGGCCCCGAGTGTCCTTCCAACCCCCACCCGGCGGTATCTCCGTATATTAGATAAATAGCCCTCGGCCATCGCCAAAGCCCACAGATTACCAAGTCTATTACTTTAACGTAATTCACCAGCGGTCCGATCACCCCGGCCGGTCCGATCACCCACCAAAAAATTATCGCGTGTTCAACGCGTAGTTATTCAACCATCAACCATGCCACGGAAACCGCGTCAATCTCGTCAAAATTTAGCTGAGCAAGAGGGGAGGATTCAACTTGTAATTAATGCTTTAGAAAAAGGTGAAATTCCAAGTATTCATCAAGCTACAGAGGTTTTTAATGTGCCTTATACAACACTCCACGATCGCATTAAGGGACATGAATTTCAAGCAGAATATCGCAACCGCGCATTCCAACTCTCTGAAACTCAGGAAGAGGCACTAGTTAAATAGATATTATCTAGAGATCGACGAGGAGTCGCTCCTAGGGTCTCACATGTGCAGGAAATAGCATATCTTCTCCTCCAAGCAGATTCAACAACCCCCACCAAGCCACTGGGAAAAAACTGGGTCACTAAGTTTATTCAACGCCATGAAAGCATTAAAAGTCGATTCACGCGCAAGTATAACTACTAGCGCGCCCTCTACAAGGATCCTAAGGTCTTAAAGCAGTGGTTTGAGACCTTAGAGGCCTTGCGCAAGGAGAACGGCATATAGGATAAAGATATCTACAACTCTAATAAAACTAGCTTCGCTATGGGCCTAATTACAACCTCACGGGTGGTTACAAGGGCTAAGATACTTGGGAAGCCTCACCTTATTTAGCCAGGCCAGCGCGAATGGGTCACCGTGATTAAATATATTAGTTTAAAGGGATATATTATTCCACTAACCATAATCTTCAAAGGGAAGGTCTATATTAAAGGATGGTTTAAAGAACTAGGTCTCCCAGGTGACTAGAGGATTAAACTAAGCGTGAATAGATAGACCACTAATTAGATAACTTTCTAGTAGCTTTAGAACTACTTTATTCCTTATATAACTAAGCGCATAATTAGAAGTCATCGACTGCTTATTCTAGATGGTCATGGGAGTCATATAAGCCCTTGATTCAACAAGCTTTATAGAGATAATAGGATTATCTACATTTATATGCCTTCACATTCATCACACCTGCTTCAACCACTAGATGTTGGTTGCTTCGGGCCATTGAAGCGAGCTTATGGAGGCCTAATTAAAGCGAAGGTACGCCTGGGCTTCCACTATATTAATAAACATGACTTCCTAAAGGCCTATTCTAAAGCTCGCGATAAGGTCTTTACTATTTAGAACGCTTAGAGCGGCTTTCACGCGACTGGGATAGTACCTTATAATCCTGAAGAGGTCCTAAAGCGATTTAACTATTTAATATCTACGCCTACCCCCCCCCCCCCCCCCCCTAGCCGGGGGGGTTGCCTTAACCTCTTCCTCTGCGCTTGCCACGCCTTACACAGCTTGACAGCTATATAAGAAAGCTTCTTCTATTAAGAAGATGCTTTCTAGGCGGTCCTAGAGTCCTTCTAGTCCTTCTAAACGTGCTTTAGATGAGCTTATAAAGGGTTGCGAGCTAGCTATCTACAACGCTGTATTCACCCTGAAGGAATTAAACGATCTCCGCGCAGAAAGTCAAGTTCAAGCGACTAAAAAGAGTCGATTAAAACGCCAGATAGCCCCTACACCAGGCCTCCAAGTGCAACAAGCAAGGGACTTAATTTCATTAAGAAATGAGCAATTAAATTAGGAAGATGGTAGTGGTGAGGAAGCGAATCTAACTACTCCACTAAGCTTAGAACCTCGAAAACAAGCCCCACCAACCTATTCTGAATGTAATATTCAGGGGCATATTAGAACTAGATGTCCTAATCGTCGCGCGACTTAGTTTACTGTATTTAATTAAGAATTGCGTTGTTGGGAATAGCTTCAAGTTCAATGCGTAGAAATATATTTTGGTGGGTGATCGGACCGCTGGTGAATTACGTTACTCCTTCCGCCCCTTCACCTTCTTGTCCCCCTTCCCATCAAGCTCCCACCCATTCAACCACCCAACCCCCACATTCAAATACGCCGCAAACCCCAACCACGCCGCATACGGGACAAAGCACCAAAACGCCGTGCGATCCGCATCCCAAAATATCCGCATAAGCACCCCCACATTCACAGACAGCGCAGCCATATCCACCGCGGCAAGAAGGGGCTTCCTCAGCCCGAAGAACAGCGGCATCCACGCGTAGTTGAAGAGCAATTGCGTCGTGTAGAGGGTCTGAATCGTCGACCGGGCCTCTGAGGCCGATGTGAGTGTTGAGAGTGGGAAGACGAGCGATGTTGCGGAGGTTGCGTGGTAGGCTGCGTAGCCCATTAGGGCGTAGAGGGTTGTCCAGGCGGGGGCGAAAAGCCAGGGGGGTGGGGCGAGGGGCGGTTGTTTTAGGGAGGTGTAGAGGGGTTTTGTGCCATTCCCTGCGCGTGTTGGTTAGCATATTTTCCGGACTGTATTGTAGAGAGCCTTGAGGGGGAAAGAGGAGCGTACGGTTCACCAAGTATCCCACCGTGCATCCTGCCGCGATGGGGGTGAATGTGGAGAGGAGTGGTGAGGCGAAAATCGCTTCTGGGAGGGCGAAGGACCAGGGCATGGTGTGCTGCTGTGTCGTGTTTGTTCAGGATAGATATCTGGGGATTGAGAAGAGAAGTGATGGCTGAAATCCGGGGATTTTGACGTTGGGATCGAGATCGCGATCGAAATGGGTGACGGCCGGTGACGTCATTGTGGCTGCCATGGTCCATTTGTGGTCAAAACAAAACAATCAGGTGAGAAGCTAAATGCTCCGAAGTGCAATTTGCAATTGGCTGACTTTTTCATAGTTGGTTGAGCAAGGTATAATACTCATGAGGCTGAATGGATGTCGTATGAGTGCCATGAGCCAGAATATATATCGCGGATGCCACACCAGAAAGACCAAAGAATTGGGGTGCAATTTACCACTATACCGACAGACACCCAACCAGTTCTGTAGTCTTGGTTTCTAACGCGTACCTGCCCATTGGCTCACTTATCACGGTCTCTTCAAGGTATCCGACCTCCTCTCCTGACCAGGTCATCTCCGCTCAAGCTCCCACAAACCTCTCACAACGGGGTTACACACCAAGCTCACAGGATCCGGAAAGTGAGGCTAAAAATATCGCATGACTCGTTCTGAGCTTCTGTGCCTTGCTAAAAGATTGCCTAAACGGCCCTCTGTCAGCTAATAGCATAGCACCCACTCAAGGATCCATGGTGAAGCCCTGAATCAACGCCGCCCACCTGCCATGCATCTCCACCCAGTCGACGCGTGGAGGCCCATCCTGCGGAACTGCCTCAATGAACCCTCCGTCCGGCGTCGGTACCCGGCCCCGGGAAAACACACGAAGAAGTCCGACTTGGTAAATCCGCCATTTATCCCAGATGGTTACCCCGAGTCGCCGGAATGGGCGTATGGCCCCTGTTCCGTAGTTTTTCTGCGCACGCGCCATCCTGAGGCTGAAGACCCTCATCAGCCCAGTTCGGGCAGACCGGCTTTCGCTGGATTCAGCTGTCAGGCCCCAATGTGTGCTGGCCGGTGTTTCAGCGGGTACTGGGGGAGGGGGGAAGAGGGAAGAGTGGGAATGGGCTGATGTTGCTTGGGGCAGGTGGAAGGAGGCGAAGAAAGGGAGCCGCGTCTCATCCGTGGGATAATGCCATATAGCCAGGGGCGGCTCTCGGGTATGCTCATCTAGAAGGTCACGGCCCAGCCATGGCGGCGCAGAATGACCGATTGGGAGCGCAGCCCTCGGGATCTGGTGCGAGGGAACAAGACCCAGATCGGCGAGGACAGCGGAAATAGTCCAGATCTGCTCGGCGTGAACCGGGTTGATGTAATTCCACTCGAGATACGCATTTAGAGCGTTCAGTGACTCGGCGGGCCAGTTCCAGCGGCGCTCGGCGGCCATTTTGAGAGTGGAGAAGTGTCGGAGGTGCCAGAGAGCCGAGGAGACGCGGTAGTGCTCGACCCAGGAAAAGGGATCTCTTGCTTTCTCCGCGCGGGTAGAGCCCGATGATTCACCTGCTGGATGCTTTTCCACAGCGGAGATGAATGCCTGGTGCATGGTCCGTAAACAAATACATGTCAACCGTTCAACATGCGCAGCGATTCTGATTATCTGTAAAAGCTCTGCGACGTCTAGGGTTTCAGGTAGTGCAGTGATGGCCTCACATGTTCTTCTGTAGTCCTCAAAGCTCGAGCAATGGACTGACGGCTGATGTAGCAATGCAATCTGCTGACAGAGCTGGTTAACCACCGGTCTTTGCGTGATCGGATTTGATGCAATGAGGCTGAGTGCAATTACACGAGGGCGGGTCTGAAAGACAGCATGAACGCGTGGGGAGACTGAGAGAAGGCTAACGGGGCCGCTAAAATCATCACAGTGCGCCAGGATCGTGAGGATGATTTCGGCAGGCAGTTTATCGAAGGTGTCCATTGGCTGCGAGCTGGGACGGACCCGAGCAGGGAGCGCCTTGCCCGCGGAACGAATCGACACTCAGTGCGATGCCGACAAATCTCGCCAACTGTCCACGCAGGTAATCTCATTGATGACAACGATGAGTCGCCCCAGAGAAACAAACGGTGTTCCGGTTCCTGGGCGCCAAGCCAATGCCAAGCACCAATCAAATGATTCTGTGCAATCTCGGCTGCACAAGAGCAGCTCCACTCCGCGTGGCTTGCTCAGCAGGACATTTTCGCAGGGAGAAGACCCGGAATGAAGGGAACAGAATGTGGAACGTAACACGGTGTTGTTTCTGCAGCTGTCGGGAATTTCCAAGGGGAAAGGTGCGATAAATGTTTGCTTTTTCGACTGCCGACTTCCAACTTCTTCAATTCCCGAAGCTCTGGTTGCCATAACCAGCACGCACGCGCGCACCTTGTCGGGGGTTCAATTCGGCCAATTCCGACGGATTCTACTCTTCAAGGCATGAGGAATGCCATCAACAACAGAGATATCAGCCCTCGGGGTCGGTGTGCTGGGTGTTCTGCTCGTGTTGGGATGCAGCGGCCCCGCGTTCGGGGAAATTCTGCGTCAATTGCGACTGTTGAACGGATACCGTGCGATTCGACTACATGATTCGGTTTCAGAGTCATATTCAGACCCACATTTACCATGCGAGACCGGATATGCAGACGAAGATGGCGACGCAAACGAGCGGTCGATCGCTGAGTTCGAGCGCGCGACGTGGTGGCAGCGGTGGGTTATTGCGGTGCTTTCCGTGACTGGATTTGGGGTTTCACTGGCCCAGGCTGTTGTTGGTACATGCTCCCAAGGAGGATGGTTCGCGGTCTTCTCATGGGAATACTTGGCGAGTTGGGTGAGTTGCTGATACTCTTATTCTTGCCATTGAGAGCTAACGGAGTTGTGTAGGTGGTGTTGTGCATACAACCAATCTCCCTCTTTACCGAGGCATCTTGCGTCAAGAGGTACTATCTCGGAATACACGGGTTCTGGGCGAGTCTGATCTCAATCCTGGTCATTGGCATTCAAGCCGCCGTCCTCTGGAGTGCAGGGAAACCCCTTCCGACTAATCCCACATGCACCATTCTCCTCTCCACGCAACTCGCCCTGTATACCCTCCGAGGCCTAAGCTGCCTCCTCCTCCCGCGCCGCCCACACGTCTTCTTCGAAGGCCAAGTCGTCGACCAGGAATTCAGCTCCAGCGCCTACAATCGCTTCACCTACGGCTGGGCAACGACACTCCTGCGCTACGCGTCAGCAAACAAAGGTCTGACCATCAACGACCTCCCAAAACTGCCCTTTGCCGCGCGCGCAGAGACAGTCCACCTCCGACTCGAAGGGTTCCTCGGTGGCCGAAAGCTCTGGGTTGCGCTTGTGCGACGACACATGCGGGCGTTGATCGTGCAGGGACTGCTGAGTCTCGTTGTGTGTGTACTCGGGTTCGGACCGCAGGTGGCGCTGTATAAGATTCTGACGACGCTGGAGGCGCGTGAGGTGTTGAGTGGGGATTCGGTCGAGGCGTGGGTGTGGGTTTGTGGATTGGGAGTTCTCCTTGCGCTGTCCTCGAGTATTGAGTCGTGGCTCTGGTGGTTGATTTATTCCGATCTCTGGGTTCCGATTTACGAGGGGCTGTCTGGACTGGTGTTTGCCAAGGCGATGCGCTGTAAGGATGTTAAGGCTGCGAAAAGTGAGAGGAGGGATGAAGAAGGCGAGGGTTGGCAGGGGGAAGATGACATGGAAGTCGAGGACCCCGAGGAGGTCGAAGAGCAGGAGAAGAATCGCCAGAGTATTGTCAACTTGGCAGCCGTCGACTCGAAACGTATCGCGGATTTCGTGACCTTCAGCTACCTGATTCCGTCCTGCGTGATACGACTCGGCATTGCGGCGATCTTTCTTGCTCGACTCATCGGCTGGCCCAGTCTCCTTGCTGGGATCGGAGGCGCCATTCTACTCACCCCGTTGAATTCCTGGCTTACGAAGCGCTACGCCGTGGCACAAGAAGAACTGATGAAAGCAAGCGACAAGCGCGCTGGAGCCGTGACCGAAGTGCTACAGGGAATCCGCCAGATCAAATTTGGCGCGATGGAACAGCAGTGGCAGGAGCGGGTCAAGGAGAAACGAGAGGCTGAGCTGAGTTTCTTGTGGAAGACCTCGGTGTATACGACGGGAATGGTTTCGGTGTGGATAATGGGTCCTTTATTGCTTTCTGCTGTGTCCCTGACGGTGTACGCGCTGACACACGGTAACCTCTCTCCTTCTGTCGCGTTTACAGCACTGTCTATCTTTGGCTCGTTGGAGTCTTCACTAGCCAGTCTACCAGATCTCTTCTCCAAGGCGATGGAGGCAAAGGTCAGCGCAGACCGCATCCACGACTACCTGCAGTCCGCAGAGAAGATCTCAAACGCCGCAGACGTCGACAAAATCACCTTCACCGATGCAACTGTCGCCTGGCCATCCGACGAAGAAGAGGAGGACAAAGGCTGGGAGTGCGACCGCTTCCTCCTGCGACATCTGGCCCTGCAGTTTCCTCCAAAGGGGCTGAGCGTGATTGTCGGCAAGACCGGCTCAGGGAAGAGTCTCCTCCTCGCCTCAATCCTGGGCGAATGCGACGTCCTTGCGGGATCACTCGCCGTCCCTCGCCCTCCGCCCCCGGACCGTTTCGACCACCTGGCCACACGCGTGAACTGGATTCTCGACACCGCTGTCGCCTACGTGTCCCAGAATCCGTGGATGGAGAACGCCTCGATAAAACAGAACATTCTATTCGGACTGCCGTACGACCGACAGCGATACCGCAAGACGCTCTTCGCTTCGGGACTCGAGAAAGACATGGCGATCCTTACAGATGGGGACCTGACAGATATTGGTGCCAATGGTATAAACCTAAGCGGCGGACAACGATGGAGAATCTCCTTTGCAAGAGGACTGTATTCACGTGCGGGAATTTTGATCATGGATGATATATTCAGTGCGCTTGATGCGGAGACGGGGAGGCATGTCTATGAGCATGCACTTACTGGGGAGCTTGGGCGAGGGAGGACCAGGATCCTTGCTACGCACCATGTTGGGCTGTGTCTTCCAAAGACCGACTACTGCGTTCTTCTCCAGAATGGGTTCGCGAGTGCGGGGACAGTAGAGGAGCTGCAGGCGACAGGAAGTCTGACAGATTTCATGGGCAAGATTGAGGCGAGCCGGGAGGAAAGTGAGCCGGTCAAAGACCTGCCCAAGAGGAAGCGCTCTTCGGTGGCGAGTGGGAGACGCTCGTCTGCGTTTAGCATGCACACGATCCGCAAGTTTATGCAGGAGGAGAAGCGCGAGACTGGGTCCATCTCGATGAAGGTGTACACCACGTATTTCAACAAGGGGAATGGGCTATGGTGTTGGATTCTTGCCTTCATTGCATACGCAGCGTTTATGGCGCTCTTGGTTGGTCGAGTAAGTCTTGATCTGATCCCTTCTCTGGAGGAGAGCTAACAAGTCAGTCATGGTGGGTGAGCGTGTGGACATCATCTGGCTCGAATCATGCCCGGTCGACAACTATGCAACCTGTAATGAGCGATGATGAACCCGCTCCAACGCACGACCTGACCTACTACCTCGCCATCTACATCGGCATCTCCGCCGCCGCCTGCCTAATTGGCACCCTGCGCTGTCTCGCCCTCGCCCTCGCCTTCATCGAATCATCCCGCCACCTCTTCGACGACCTCCTGGCCACCGTCCTCCGCGCGCCCCTCCGCTGGCTCGACACTGTCCCCCTCGGCCGCATCCTCAACCGTTTCACCTCTGATATCTACCTCCTCGACTGGCGCCTGGGCTATGACGTCGGGCACCTCGTCTACAAAGCCCTCGAACTGCTCGGCATCCTCGTCGCGGGCGTGACCGTTTCCCCTCTTCTTCTAGTCTTGGCATGCGCCCTTCTAGTCCTCTGCATCCGAATTTGCTCAGACTACCTCGCGGGGGTCCGCGAGATCAAGCGTCTCGAAAGCAATGCGAAGAGTCCCGTAATCGAGAAATTCAACTCGAGCCTCGCGGGTCTCGCGACCATTCGAGCATTCCACAAGACGCAAACCTATCTCCAACAAATGTACGCACTCATCAACACACACGCACAAGCATCATGGTACCTGTGGCTCTTCAACCGCTGGCTGGGCTTTTGGATGGCGCTCGTCGGTGCGCTGTTCTCAACGCTTACTGCCGCGCTGGTGGTATACATGCCGGGTGTTTCTGCCGCACTGGCTGGCTTCGCAATGAGCTTCGCGCTGCAGTATAACTACGCTGTTGCCATGGGATTGCGCTTCTACGCGAACGTCGAGATCGATATGAACGCCACCGAACGCGTTCTCGAGTACACAAACATCACCACGGAGACCCAAGGCGGCTACAACCCCCCTGCGGGCTGGCCCACAAAGGGGAGAATTGAAGTCGAAGACCTCGAGGTCGCATACGCACCGGACCTTCCGCCCGTATTGAAGGAAGTGACCTTTACAGTTGAGAATAACCAGCGCGTTGGCGTCGTCGGACGGACAGGCGCGGGAAAGTCATCGCTGACACTTGCGCTCTTCCGGTTCCTTGAGTCGAGACGCGGCCGCATCCTCATCGATGGACTTGATATATCGATGCTGAAACTGCATGAGCTTCGGAGTCGACTGGCCATTATTCCGCAGGACCCGGTATTGTTCTCTGGGACGGTGCGCTCGAATCTCGATCCGTTCAACCAGCATTCGGATCTAGAGTTGTATAACGCGCTCGAGCGCGTGCACCTTCTTCACTTTGAGGATACATCTACCCTCGCCTCTTCCTCAGCCACAACATCAGGCTCGCAAACCCCGCCGCAGACAGACCCTCTAAGCACAAGCACAACACTCACCACATCCTCCACAACCACCACCACAACCACAGCCCCCGCCCGCAAATCCCACCTAATAACAGGCCCCTTCACCCTCTCAACCCCCATAACAACCGCCGGAAGCAACCTCTCGCAAGGCCAACGGCAACTCCTCTCGCTCGCGCGCGCAATCCTCACACATCCAAAGATCATGGTCCTCGACGAAGCAACGTCCGCCGTGGACATGGAAACCGATGCGCTGATCCAGCAGTCCATCCGTGAGGAGTTTGGGCGCGGGGACTCGAGTCTGCTTGTTATTGCGCATCGACTGAGCACGATTGCGGACTTTGATAAGATCTTAGTCATGGATGAGGGCCGGGTTGTGGAGTTTGGGAGTCCGAGGGAATTGATGGAGGTACGCAATGGCGTTTTTAGGAATTTGGTCGAGAGGAGTGGGGAGAGGGCGGTTGTTGAACGGATGATTTTCGGGGGAGAAAACTGATTTGGGGTTCTTCATATTTCGATTAATCCTATTGAGCAGTGAGATGCAGAAGAGGACTAAGAGTGATTTGTTCGAGTTAGCGGGAGTTTGTTTGTCTTTTGGGTGGGAGGTAATATATCGCCATCTTGTTTTGTACGTTGTATACTGAACTGCTGCATGAAACGCGGCCATATTGCGCAATTCATACAGAAGCTGCTATATCGCAGAGAGATTTCTGATCCCATTATACTTCCCAAGCATCTGCCTAAAATGGTTCTCCCCTCCCCAGAGCCCCCTTGACATCCTCGCAAAACCGCTCATCGAGCAGCGACATCAGCCATGCCCGCCCCTTCAGCACCCTCTTTCCAAACGCAAAAGCCTACTTAGGGCCGGGGACATCGGAGTATTGTTCCCCAGGCCATCTCGCGAACCCGTTATCGCCCTGGGATGGGCGCGACTTTGATCCGAATCCTGAAAGGGTGACGGAAAGATCGGAAACGCTGCCAGGCCCGTGGGTGCCGTTCGGCCCGTTTGAGGAAGCGACGGATTTTTTCGGCGATGAATCTTTTTGGGTTGTCTCTAAGCTGGGACACATACCGGGGAATCTCTGTGCCGTTGTGAGGGTGCAGCTTGGGAGACATGGTGAGGGGCAGTGGGTTGTTCTCAGCTCGGATTGTTGTCATTCGCGGTACGTACATTCTCACTGTTCCTTCACTTTGTCCACATATTTGTTTCTGATAAATGAGCATAGAGCCCCCCCTCGACGGAACGAAATCATTTGGGACATTCGACCTCCCCAACGGGAATACAATCTCCCTACGTACGGACATTGAGGCTGCGCACCAGACCGTGGCTAACCTGCGAATTCTGGAGGAGATGGGCGCGCATGACGCGAGCTGGATGGCGAAAGGGACAGATTGGCTGGATGCGTTAGCTTGCTGGCTAAGACTACCTAGGCACTAAGTAAAGGTGGAATATGTATGCGTACCCCACCTGACATACAAGCTGCAATGCACCTCTAGCTGACCGGAAATGGTAGGATGGTTGCTTATTGGCTTTTCGTTGGTATACGCCGCTCGGGCAATTTTGATGGGCATGCAGGGCTTGGAGTAGGGGCACTGTTGGCGCGTTGCATCCCACACAGACAAGCGAATACAGGAAACGAAGGGATGAGTATCCCAGAGTAAACAGACAGAGCAAGAATGATATTATGACAGGTTCGCTCTGCGCTAGTACGACAGCAAGAACACATCCTATTCTCACACTCCACCCCAGTCAGAGAAACGTCACCGTATGCTGAATATTGCTCTGCACCATGATCTGGTTCGTGCTCCTTGTCGATGCAGCCTTCGCTGTTGCCGGTGCAAGCACAGGCCATTGTTCGTCCGGCATCGACACATCGTCTACGAGAGTGCTATTCGCCTGATGGATGTATCCAGGGTGGCCCAAGCGAGCGGCGTTGATATTTCCAGGACACACGTGGCCACAGCTTGCGGACGCCTTGGCTGCACCTGGCGAGTCCCGATTTCTGAAGAGGGGCCCTAGCAAGGGGAGACACGCCGCGACAATGCCGACGGATATCTCTGTGAAGGACCAGATTGATGCACCGACGGCCGCCCCTGCGCTTCGTGTTGGTTACAATGTTCGGGGAAGGAGATTGGGAATTGGGAAAAGTGAGTGGGACTGACATGATGCGTCGACCATGCTGAGGCTCGACATTGCGATGGCGCGGAGGACACCGAAGACGCATACCCTGAAGGCAAAATAGGCATTTCAGTCATGTATGCATGGATTGCTGGTGATACGGGAGTTAAAAGAACCTGACTTACACGCCGCCCGTGAGAAACATGCCCAGCACCTGCAGCTTGCGACTGAGTTTCAGGTGCAGGCTGAGGACCGGTTTGACTGGTAAAGCCAGGATAGCCACGTCGGTGACTACATTGACAATACTAGGTGATTTCCGAGTTAGAGCTACACATATTAACGAAAACGGGTCAAGAATAGACAGACAACTCACGAGAATCCAAACCAAGGAGGCTGCGGATTGATACACGACGAACCCCCATTCCAAAGGTCCGACAGCGGGATGCATTGCAGTCCGGCGATCAGGATGACGGCCAGATTGTACATGATGACTATGGCGCCGATCACGATGGAACAGACTGTAAGCCATCTGGCTTGGAATATCCGGCAGTAGAAAATGAGGATCGAGATTTTGGTTAGCATCACTGTAATTGAGTAGCTGACGACGGCGACGACAAAGGCCTGCTCTGCTCAGTCAACACGCTGCACAATGAGTGGCTGCTGCTAATGGAAAGGAAGGGAACACGACCAACCTTCATAAAGTATACAATATCCTTGATGAATATGATATGCCTCCCTTGCCCGTTGTGGATGGACTTTGCAAGACAACCGCGAATGTAATCTCACCCAGCTACAGAGATTGTCAGCATAGCACCATCGCCCTATTATTATTCTTACCATCGCTGCAAAGATGGTCCAGTCTTCAAGGCCAAGCTTCATTCTGGAGACCCGCCGCGCCGCAATCCGAGCGGCTAACGCGGCGATGGCGGCGAACAGTCCACATACAAGGGACGCGATCTCATTCGGTCGCCTATCATCGTCGGCATGCGCCTGATAGTAGGCGATCTGCTCGGGTGCGGGTTGCGCCATGGTGGTGTCTGATATTCGGAAATCGTCTCAATGTTCGCTTCCCGGGATTGAGGGGAATGGGCAGGGCTCTTAAAAAGGGAGAGATGTCTAGGAGGGAGGGTAGTCTGCGTGGAACAGGAAACCCGTCGAATCCACCCACAACAGAAGCTCCAGAGAGGAGGAATGGGTGCGATAGGCTCATTGTGGCAGAGGTTGAACTCTGGACTGACGGTCTCGTCATTTGCTGCAAGGCAAGGCTGTGGCCAGAAGCAAACAGGCAGACCTGCTCTATCCGCTACCTAGTTATTGCCAGGGTATCCCTGTTGAGGTATTATCATCCACGAGTAAGACACAGCGTCGATGTAAACCATTGGCTAACTGTTCACCGCCCCCATTGTGCGCTGTGGATGCCCTATATCCGTGACTCTGTGGCCAGCTTGACCGTATCGGTATAGCTCCTTGCAACAGCCTCGCGGAGCACAACTGTCCAACCCCCATTTCCGTTCCAAAGGCGCCCTTCTGAGGAGGGTAGTTGGGGTACGAATTCACAAAGTTTCCTGATTGTTTCCGCGTCTACCACTTCGCGAAGCAAGCTGTGTTCTTGGGCCTGATTGTGTAGTCAAGTCATTACCGAGCATGCATGCTGCACGTGAGGTGCTATATGTTCCTCCTTTCTGTCGCGCTGAGAGGACGTGTCCTGTTCTTGTGATGATGCATGTCGGATGGCGATGGATCCAAGGTCTTTTTGAGACCGTTTGTTGTCTTCAGCAGATGCAAGGTACTGTGTTTTTCCCTGGCCTTGACTCTATCATCTTCGTTTGGGCCCTTTGCGGTGATTGAGCCGCGTCTTATAGGCTTGGGGGACTTTTCCCAGGTCAGATTCATCGCATAGAAACAGCGAAACGCTGAATATGCACATTGCTCTCCACCTAGATATGATATGAATACTGCTCATGTGCTTCCAGCACCAAAGTGATTGCACAAGAACAATGGATGGAGAGAAAGAATGCAGGAGATGTTCAGCTTGGAAGACAGGAGAGGAGTCCCCCATACTCGTATGAACCTTTTTATTATCATAGCTGCGCCGGAGATTCGGATTGGAGGCCCTGCCCCGGAAAATGTCTCTTGCGCGCCAGCCTGTACGCCCCCTGCGCGTGCTCTCGGAGCTCGTGTTCGCCAGGCACATGTAGCTGTGATCAACGAGGGCAGAGACTCTTCTCACCTGAAACGCGATGGCGAAGGATCCACGCCATCCAAAAATACCCAAGGGGCAGCACTGTGATTCGTTCCTGATCGGCAGGAACTCGAGCGGGGTGTTGGAACACGAGGCGCTACCGCGCATTGAGGCTCAATTAGGCGTAGAGCCAAGCTACATCTCGTATTCTCCCAAATAGCCCCAACAATACGGGTGGGAGGCAGGAAGACGGGACGGTGAGGGGAAAAGGATGAATCGAAAACAAGGTGGCCTCCAGAGGATGGGAGCTTATAAAAAGGAGGACTAGACCCTCCTCAGTCTCTCTCGACTCGGTTTATCAATTCATCTTTTCTCAGGCTGTCCAATTAACTACCTTTCCTCTCTTTCTACCCATATCAGCAAGCAACACACGTATATATATAAACTGCCCGAACCCATCCCTCAAAATGTCCAGCGACGGCCTCATCCCCATCTGCGTCGCCTTCTGCATGACGACCCAAACGCACGAGATCATCCTCGTCGATGAAAACACACCCTCCTTCGCCGAGCTGGCCAAACACGTCTACGACCACGTGGGCCCAAAGATCGACGACCACTTTAAACCGGGCGGCGAGGAGCGCACCATCACGAAGCTCTACGTTGCCTGGAACCAGCAGGCAACGGAGCACTTCCCGCGCGAGACGTATTTCTCGGATACGAATATCAAGGCTACCCTCAGGTTGCTTGCTGCGAGAAGGGGGATTGATATGGTCTATTTTTGGTTGAATGAGATTGATGAGCCGGCTGCCGAGGAAGAGGAGGGATACTGATTGAGTGGAGGGGAGATAGATCGGGAATGGATGGGCATGCCGGGGATTGCGGGGGGGTTTGTGCGCAGTGCACCGCCGAGGTACTTGGAAAGTTTGAGTTGCGCCGCCAACCTCTCTACCCCTGTACACTCCCAAGTCACATTAGCGATAGAGATATACGAGAGACAAAACTTTCACATAGAACCATTGTGTCAACCATACAGTAGTAGAGTTAGTAAGTGCAGTACTATCTACACAACTTGGTGCTTCGCATTGATTGGAATCCCATCATTCTCCCCACTCTTCAAGATAAGCTCAATCTGAACGCATCGTATCCCATTAGTAACCCCGCACTGATCGCATTTACACGAAGAGAAAAGAAGACTCACCACCTCAAGATCCGCCAAAGCCGCCTCAGGCTCCTGCTCTGGGACTACCCTCCCCTCTAGAACCGCCTTCCCCCATGCCCTAATCTCAGGCGGAACCCCCGTTCTCTCATTCGGTACCCTCTGCACCTCAACCTCCCCACCTCTCGAGACACTCACTTCCTCCCCGCGGACGGTAACCCACCCACGCTCACACGCAACAGTCCACTCATCAGCGCGGAGGCTCGTCCCGCGCGAGATCTGGAATGTCCCCGTGACGCCCGACTTCGTGCGCAGGATCACGTCGGCTGTGTCGACGGGCGGGAGGTACGGCTGGAGCTGGCTTGTAAATGCAGAAACGCGCGCGATTTCGTTCCCCGGATGTGCACCTAGGAGTGTGCGGAGGGAGGCGATGTAGTGCACGCCGCCGTCGAGGATGTAGCCGCCCTGGTGTGTGGGAGAGCGGCGCCACGAGGTGACTGTCGGGGAACATAGCTGTTAATCCCCGAAAGCCCTGTGGGAATAGAGGGACAACGCACGATTAAACTTCCAATCGACCTCGACGAATCCCTGCTGCCGTCCCTGGAACCCGATAATCCTCCCCAGTGTCTTGATCTGATCCGCAGCATACGCGTAGCTATCCAGGAACCGAAAGTTCTCTGCGACTGCCCATGTAGCGCCTTTGATCTCGGTGCGATACCACCTAATCAGCTCCTCTGCTTCTGCGACGTTCTCCGCGACAGGCTTCTCGGAGAGTACGTGCTTTCCGGCCAACAGTGCGGCTCGGATGTATTTGCCCTGGTTGGCGATGGGCAGGCTACGCTGTCCCGTTAGCATCTAGGTAGGTATACTGGTAAACTCTGAGGATGAATTGGTGGTAGAAGCGACGTACGAGATGACCACCGCGTCGATATCCGATCGGGCCAGGATTTCGGAATACCCGTCGCCGGATTCATCGGAGTAGACGTCGACTGGACGCGGGAGGAGAGCGGCGGCGGATGTTGCAGACGCAAGCGAGCGCGAGAAGATGGCTTTCAATTCGAGGTCTTCGGCCGCTTCGACTGCGGGCTGTTATGCGGGGTTAGTAGTGGTGGATGTCTTTCGAGGGGTTGGAACGTACCAGGTGCTCCTCCTGGGCCCATATTCCTGCCTTGTGAGCTGCATCGTATACGAGCTTCGAACGAGAACATACCTCCTCCGATAAGAGCAACGTTGACGGGCATTTTGGCGATGCGCAGACCGTGGAAAAAAGAAAGTGAGGGGCCGAACGGGGACGAAGAGGGGTAGATGAGTGAGTTTTATTCATTCCTCGTATCCGGGAGGATTACACGAGAGCCTCTACTGGACACGGAAGTCCGCCTCCGATTTCCGATTTTGGAGGTCATCATAACCTCGATGACTCCTGAATCATGTCTTGATTATCTCTCTCACTATGTCAGGCTAAAGCTGCCCTACAGACATATCCAAAGGCCTGAGGTTGACAGTAGTGATCTGCCCTAGGGGCCTTCCGAGTGTACAGAAATTAGCGCCAGCCCAAGGTTTCGTTTGCTCTGGGTGGTTAGGAAATAGCATATCTTGCGTGACTTACCTGACCGATGACCGTAGCAGACACTGGTTTCAAAGGGCCCCCTAGGCAAGGAAAAGGGGTCTTCGGTAGTGATCTCTACCGATCTATAGCGATGATGTTCCGGGAAAGTTAAGCCAGGACTGGGAGACGACCAATTTGACTAAGCGAGTGAGACCAGAGTGGAGCACGCGAGTCGGCATTTCAACGCGATCCAACGTGTCATCTTACGTGTTAAGAGATTATCAATCATGTCAACAACAAACGCCAAGCGCAAGCGCGCGAGAAAGGCATGCATCCCCTGCCATCAGCGCAAGCGGAAATGCGACACGGTGTATCCTTGTGGAATGTGCACGACCTACGGATACAACTGCAGCTATACCAATGACGCCTCGCATGGTTCGACCCCGCCGCCAACGCAGCGCGTCAGTCTCAACAATAATGAACTTGGTCTAGAGCACAGTCTGAGCAATGCCAGCCCATCTCATATCGAGCGGGATCGCCGCAAAGGCGATGACTCGTCGACGAAGAGTCCAGCCGTGCTGTCTGGTGCCAGCGCCAGCGTGGGGGCCGGCACATCCCCGGGGATTTTCGACGAGCAAAAGTTCAGGTACTCCGGGGCATCAGCTGCAATGGCATTCCCGCACATCCTGGGTGTAGCTCTGGGTTCTGACGCTCCGCCGAAGACGCGGTCGTTTGCTTACAATTTCGGAATTCGGCCCGAAGAGGCATCGAATGCGCACGTCTTTCTGGGAAACATCATCTCGGATGAAGATCTCAGTTTCTTTTCAGGCGTGTACTTCTCTGTACTGAGCCCCGTCACCGACGTGATGGATGCAAGATTTTATACGCAACGGTGTAGGGATTACTTCCATAGCCCGGGCAGCAATGCCAATGGCATCGCCTTTGCCGCCGTCGCAGCTGGCATTGCAGCCCTCGGATCTTTTCTTTCCCCAAACAGACACCCGCGCGAATCTGACCTGGTCCAGTACGCCAAAGCCATTCTAGACGATCCCGCCTCGATGCGTCTGCACGGGATCGACCACATCGTCGCGTGGGGCATGCGGGTGCTATATCTACGAGCCACGACCCGGCCGAGCAACGCGTGGATCGCATCATGTACACAGATGCACCTCTGCGAAGCGTTGGGGTTGCACGAGGAAGAGACTATTAAAAAGATCGCGTCGCTCGCTGGCGCCGCTCTTCTTGGCCATGACGCGGATCGGCTAAGAAGGATCTTCTGGTGCTCGTGGGCTGGACATGTTATGTTGTCCTACGAGTACGATCGGTCGCCTGTGGCGTTTCGGTCTGTGACCTGCCAGCCGATCATCTCTGTGCCGGGGTCTATTACGGATCAGTTTGTCCGGCTGATTCAAATCATCCCATCGCCGAATTCTCCACTGCACCTCGAATTGCCTCCCTCGCCGTCGCCAGGTGAAGAACTATTTAGTCGTCTCAAAGCACTAGATACCCTCACATACACGCACCCCTTTCTCATCGTAACAAAAGCCGAGATAGCCTTTTGCTTCTACCGCCGCCTCTACCACCTTAAAACGCACATCCCCGACTCCATAATCCGACTAATCATCACCGCCGGCAACGCCGCTGTCGCTGCAGCAGAGCAGCAAGTAAGCCAGGGGAGACTCTTCTGGAACGTCATAGGCAGCGTCTTTCAGTATACATGTATTCTGCTCTCCATGGACTGCCCGGCGGCATCCCCGCAAATCGGGGGCGCGTTTAAGGGGTTAGAGAATATTGTCAGGGCGGCGGATACGGTGCTTACCCGAGAAGCGTTGTCTGTTGCGCGGCACCTGCTTAGCTTGAATATAGCGAAGAGGAGGAGGGAACTTGCGCAGCTCGAGGCCGTTGAGGCGGGGTACGAGTTTTTACTGGAGGAGGCGCCGCAGCTGTCCGTACCGGTATCTGGATCTGAGGCGGACGTGGGCAGTATGCCAGCCGTGCCGGATGATGGTTGGAATTTGGATTGGGATCAGTTCTTTATTGAGCCGTATTTTCCACTGTTTGGGGGTGATGTGCAGTTCTGAGGTTTGAACGGAGTCTCGGATATCGGTGTTAGACCGCTAGCGGGCGTAATATAGAATATCGAATTTGTCCTGCCACTCGGGCAATTCGCTCTGCCACCTCTGGATGGGGAGGGCGTTCCCAGAGCTTCTCGGACCATCAATCCATCGGTCTTTAGGTGGATCGTTAATGGTATTCCGCTGTGCGGCTTTATGTGCGGCTATTGCGGACTTAGTCCCACTCAAGCAACCTTGGTGGAGCCTTCATATCGCCGCTGCGGCGATTGCGGGCTTCTCGGCGTCCCCTCGCTCTCTCGAATGTGGCTGCCTTCGTCCGCTATACCTATTCCCTTCAGGTTCTCCTATCTCCGGGCGAATCAAGTTCGAAACCGACCTGATGGAGTGGGCTATACTAGAATGTGGAGATTGTTTGCCCGAGATTTTGGACGACAATCGGACATAGAGGCTCAGATGGGGAAAACTTCGGAAAGCTCGAGCCCAGGTCGAGATGTATAAATAGACGGGCATTCGCTGCTGGGAGGGGGATAGACCACTCACTATTCTCTCGCGCAAGGCCACATCCCTCGACCGCCTCTTTTAACCCATACCACGCCGATCAATATATAGTCGGGAATCATCCGAACCACAATGCCCGAGTACGCCAAAGACCAGCCCGCGGGCTACAAAAACACCATCGAAAAAGTAGCCATCGTTGGCGTAAGTACCCCCACCACCAACCACCACCACATAAACAGCAGAGCTAAGAACCACCCCAGGCCGGAGGCACAATCGGCTCGCACATCACCAAGGCCCTCCTCTCCACGGGCAAACACACCGTCACCGCGCTCTCCCGAGCCGGCAGCACAAACACCCTTCCCAGTGGCATCCAGATCGCCACAGTCGACTACAGCGACGAAAGCACGCTCATCACCGCCCTACAGAACCAGGACTTCCTAATCATAACCATGGCCCCCACCGCACCGCGCGACACACACAGCAAACTCGTCCAAGCAGCGTCCAAGGCCGGCGTCCCCTACGTCATGCCAAACGGGTATGCCGGTGACATCGAGCATGTCGCGCTCGGTAACGATACACTGCTCGGCCCCGTGGCGAAGGCGGCTCGAGATGAGATTGAGCGGCTGGGCATGCAGTGGGTTACGGTTTGCTGTGGGTTCTGGTATGACTACAGCCTTGGCGGTGGGGAGAGTCGGTTTGGGTTTGATTTTGACAAGAGGGCTGTGACGTTTTATGATGACGGAACCACGAGAACTTCGGTTTCCACCCTTGTCCAGGTTGGACGGGCAGTTGCGAATGTTCTTAGTCTCAAGGTTCTTCCGGAGGATGAAAGGGACCAGAGTCTGACGCTGTCGGCGTTCCTTAATCAGGGCGTGTATATCAAGAGCTTCGTCCTTAGCCAGAGGGATATGTTTGAGAGCGTCAAGCACGTTACTGGGACGACTGACGCAGACTGGACGATTACGCACGAGGACACGAAGAAGCGGTATGCGGATGGCCTGGCGCAGGTCAAGATGGGGAATATGGCTGGGTTCAGCAAGTTGCTATATGCGAGGGCGTTTTACCCGGAGGATCCGGGTGAGCACTCGGGCAAGGCGCAGAATGAGTTGCTCGGCTTGCCGGAGGAGAGTCTTGATGAGGCTACAAGAGCCGGGATTGAGTTGGAAAAGGAGTTGAAGAAGAGAGTTGAGCGGATGGCAGCTTAGAGGGTGCATGCATAGGTATGGGATTTGTGATAGTGTATGTTTAGTAGTTTCTGAATGATAATTTGGTTGGGGCTGTCAATCCCTCTGATATCCTGGTAGCGGCGTATACTTTTCCTGGGTATCTTGCTAATAACCGTCAATCAGATATATCCCTACGAGAGCACTGCAGGAATCGAACATAAACTCTTCAAATTCATTAACCACCCTCATCCACCGCCGACGGCATCCACTGCACCTTAATCGGCTCGTGATTACCACTCCTAATGCGCTGATCCCTGGACCAAAGCTGAAACGTCAGATCCGCCGCTCCTACAACGACGCGAACATCAAAAGTCGCGCGCCAATATCTCGGCCGCATACTATACCAACGCTTATTCTTCAGCTTGCGCTCGACATTGTCCGTGCTGATGTCGAGACTGCAGACGTGTTGCGCGCCCTGCCGCGACATGCTTTGCGGGAGGTGCTCGACGGCGTTGGGTGACATGACGATGTGTACTTTCCAGGGGAGGTGTTCTTCGCCGGGTTTCATTTTTAGCTGAAAGTCTTGTGTTATTCCGGTGTGGGGGACTGGCTTGCCCTATATACGTCATAGTTAGAACCAGAGTCGTGTCGGCTGGAGGGAGTGCTCGGGGTATGCACCTGTAGTACAATCCACTCAATCTGGTCGACCGCGTATAGCCGGTTATCTCTTGGATCGCGCCGCACAGGCTCGCCTAGGTGCTTATCGGCGTCATAGATGAGGTCGCAGACGATTCCGTAGCTGATCGGTGAGCATCGAGAGCCAAACATGACAACGCCTCGCTTCAACTGTTGGATCCGGTCGAGGACCAAGCCGTGCACGACAGCTAGCTGACTGGGCTCGTTAGCGCTCGTTCTGTACTCAATGTTGCTTCTCGAGTAGTGGGTTCAACGTACGGCTCTTCCGCCATGAGTACCTGCACGCCGATGATATTCGGATGCTTGGCCACGCCTGGAATCGCGTATCGCTCCTGCAGGCATTGCTTCACGTAGGGGGAGCTGCCGAAGCCGCCGGATAAAACGAGATATGACTGGGCTGTGAGCCAAGAACTGACTAGAGCAATGACAGACTTACAATCCGGTTCTGAGGGTACTTGTTTTGCATCTGCTCAATCTGACCATCGAGCAGCTCACACATTTCGTCCACTTTGATGTCGAATGCGCGTCGGATATTTTCCCTGCAAGACTCACTGAGCATTTGCGTTTGAATAGAGATAGGACGGAAGGACGAACCATCCAATCTGCATATTGCCCCCCTGTATCCCAGCAGCCGGCAAGTCTGCACCGGACTCTTTCAAGAATGGCACTTCTAGACTAAGGTATGGCGTGCGTGCTGCTTCGGTTCCGAATGCGCACTTGAGTCGTTGGAAGCGACCGGAGAGCATTTTCCAAGCGACGAAGCCAGCGGGCTGTGATAGATGGTCTTCGACTTTGGATAATCGGGATGCGATAAGTTTGTGGATTGCCCTGTCGATGAAAACGGATCCGATGGGTCGTCCTGTGCTCGTCAGCTGAATGTAGAGTCACAAGGAGTTGATCATGTCACCTTCAACACTGCCGAGCTGCTCGAGCTGGACCGGCGCTCCTCGTGCTGATATCAGCTTCAGCACATTCACATCCTACTACGATTAGCCAAGCTATTGGGAAGGCTGTGTCGAGATATACCCACCGTCGTCCCACCACCCGAGTCGCAAACCAGTACGATATCTTGCGGCTGCCTGCGTCAACACCCTGTCAAACAAAGGAGCAGCTGACGACGAACCTGATAGAAGCCCCGACAGGCATAAACAGCCGCCGCCTCCGCCTCGGTGAGCCCAATACACGCCCAATGATTCAGCCCATTGCTCTGAATCGCCTGATCAACCAAGCCCCGAATCTCCTCAATCATCCTCACATCCTTCCACGTCGTCGGCACACTAAATATAAACTCCACGCGCATCTTGGAAAAGCCGGGAATCGTACTATCGAAATGCGACACGACATGCTTGTATATGCACGATATATAATCATGGAACCAGCGCTGCGCCTCTCTGCGCGTGATGCGCATTCCCTTTGCCATTTCAGTATCAGCTCCATCTCCGCCCTGCGGCGCAAGGTGGAGTTTGAAGAACTCCTTGACGTCCGCGACTTGGTCTTCGGCCGTGTCGCAGCCGAACCCCCATTCCTTGACTGTTTTGCCGTCGCTACCGTAGAGGACGCTCGTCGGGACTTTGTTTGCGAGTTCGCTGAGGAGTTTGCCGGGCCAGCGTTGGACGGTTTTCGGCGGGCCCCATTCGGGTCCGATTGTGTATGCGACGCCTGTATTGGGGAAGAAGAGAGGTTAGCGATGCGCGACAGACACTCACTCAAAACATTTGGTTGCAGTTGCAATGGAGATACGATGCGATGCTGACCTGTACATGTCATACCAAAATCGATCCCCACCACGATGTCTGGGAACCGCTCCTCGACCCATGTGGCCGTGGTGCCAGCGACAACCTCCTTCTCGTCCATCGTGCAAGGTGGTGGTCAGTTCTGGAAGCAAACGGCGACCGACCGTCGTGAAATGAGATGATTCAGCAATGCATAAGTACGGCAGAGGAAGGAAGGGCCAATGCGCAGAGCCTCGCCCAGCAACCGAACTGCCGCGAAAAAAAGGGGGCCAAAGCCAGAACCAAACTGCCAGCCATCCCCCCCAAAAAACAAACTTCAAAATTAAGGAACAAATCGACTGTCAGCGCTAACTTAAGCTCGAGCCTTTCGCGCCGCAGCCCGGATCCTTCGCGTCCGGCCCCATAGGCCAATGGGTTCTCGTCGATCCCGAAACAGATGTTAGTTTTGGGGTGTGGAGGGGGCAGTGGACGAATCAGTGCGACGCGAGCGACAAGGGTCTGCATAGGCTCTCGGTCGATTGCCCGTTCTTGTTGGCCAGCGGGCGGCTCCTGATTTTCCGAGACCCTGGTATTTTTCAATTGTCGTCTTGGAGGTTTTGGGTGAGTTTGTTTAAGGACTGGGCTCGCCCGCCGCAACCTCGCGGCTCAGCCGCTCAACGAGACGGAATCCTTTCATCGGTTGTGTCTGCTTTTCCGTCAGATTCGCGCTTTCACACACCAATATCAGCATGGCCGACTGGAACAATGTTACTGCTACTAATCTGATCTCAGTAGAGGGTGGTCTTTCCTCGACAGTAACAGAAATCACATTAAGCCCCCCAGTTGCCTCGAATATTCCGGCCACAACGTGGACGATCTGGCCAAATGGAGAAACAGTCCTTGCGTACACAACCTATCTTCCAGGTGGGGTGCCGCAGGCGATAACCTCAACCTTTGATAGGGAGGAAACGATCACCGCCGGGCTTGCCTCGAACGACGTAACAACCACCTTACTATCCGAGCAAACATCGACGGCAACCAGACAGACCACAGGCTCTGGATCGGGATCTACCTCGTCGCCCAGCGCATCGAGCACACAGACACCCGGCATTGATCCGGTCAATTCTTCCAGCGATGGCTTTAGCACGGGCACACTGGCTGGGGCGGTCGTGGGCAGCATTGTCGGGAGCGCCCTTCTGACCCTGCTTCTTGCCTTGCTATTCTTTCGACGACGTCCGAAGGAGCTGGCCAGAAACGCCGATGACGATGTAACCTATGCCGGAATCGTCACAGATAAGTCGATCACGGGCTTTTCTCTCGCAGCAATCGTTCCTCAGCCAGCTGATGATGAGACAGTCCGACGGCGCGTTCTCACCTTGATCGACCACGCAGGTCTGCACGTCGACAACTACTATACCACCGCCTCTCCCGCCTTGTCCCAGGACGCGATAGCGAAATTGAATCAATTCGATTCGGGATTCCTACCGACGGCTGCTGGGACGGTGCTGGGAGAACGCAAAAGCCAGCGTCAGGTCATAACACACCTCCTGGTCTACAAGCTCCTACAGGCAATCCGACCCGGGGGCGAACTCCTTCCGCCGCTCTTAGCTAGTCAGCCGCAGATTGAAAATTCGAGTGTTTGTACGTTGCCCTCATTCTCTAATAATAACCATTGGCTCATTTCTAACCACCCTACTGCCGACAATAGCAACCGACAATGCCCTCTTTACCTGGCGTATGCTTAGCGCCCACCTGTACCGCGAAGCGAAATACAGCAGAGACCCAACGCAGATGGCGGCACTCACGAAAGCCGCACGGGATCTCGCGCTCGGTTTTACCAAGGCGTTTACACCGTATGCGTTGCCCAACTTTTCGGAGGCGGATCGCGTTACACACTTTAAGGATCTGGCCGCTGCGACTACGGAACTGGGCATCTGGCTCTTCGCTCAGCCGTGCACATTTGACTTTGTTTGGAATAAGAGTCAGACTGAGATAACTGTTATTCCTCGCGTGCTCAAGACGTATGATGAGCAGGGTAATCGCCTCTCGACACCGCAGGTTTTGGTTGAAGGCGATCGCGCGCCGATCTTGATGACGGCATTCAGGCACGAGATGTCATAATGGTAGATAGTTCTTATATTCGTGGCTCGTCTGGTGTGTAATTATAACTATAATGGGACATGAGAATGCAATGTTCGTCATGAGGTTATTGATTCAGGTTCAACGCAATGTCTCCCTATCAGGTCGTCGCTCTCCCGTGCGCCCACCGCCACGAAAGCATATCCATCAACTCATTATCCATTTTCGTAGATGGCGGACTGCTGACCTCCTGCGCTTGTTTTGTCCTGAGAGAGATTCCCACCTTCTCGGCCACCATATTCGGCACCACAGCCTCCATCCCGGCATCCTGTAACTGTACCGAGAGATCCCACGGCCCTTCTTCCGGAACCTGCTTCATCGACGCCGGAGATATTGTCTGCGCCTTGTCAACGGTCATCCGTCGACGCCGGCGGGTCTTTTCTTCGCTAGCGAGTTTGAAGCCTGCATTGTCCCTAGTATCCTCCTCCCTGTCGGTACCACTCCTTCCGCTTTCAGTCCGAGTACTCATGCCGCTCCCGACTGCAGCCCCAATCCCCATCTCAACAGGGCCCCCCTGAACCCCCTGCAACCGCCCGAGAACAGTCATGAGACTCTGGTGAACAACCACGAGTCTCTCCCTCTTCTCCCTCGCGCGTTTTGAATCCCGCAACATCCACTTGATCTGGGTCTTCACCCCCAGTCTTCCCTGATTAATCACCTGCTCGACCCGTAACTCTTCAGTGAGGATCGCAACTTCCCGCGTCGCAACCTCCGTATCCCGGATCGTCGCCGAGATCCAGGATTGCTCGGTCGGATCGAGGAGGGCGTGTTTGAGGCTGAAGAGATGGCGCGCTTGCGAGGTTTGGGTTTCGATGTGCCGGGTTAGTGTTAGGAGGTCGGTGGCTGGGGAGGGGGGTGCTGTGGGGTGGAGGGTTGGGAGGGGGAGTTTTTGTTTCTTGGGCGGTTTTTGGGTTGACGGGGTGGGGTTTTGCGGGGTTTTGCGAGCTGATGTTGTTGTTGATGCTGTTGAATCCGAGCCCGAGTTTGAGGCGGTGGTTCTTTGTGAATATGAGTGTGAATGTGAATGTCGTCGCATATTCGACAATGAAAAGGACGAGAGCGAGGTGAGCGACTGCCGGGCTTTGGGCTGCGAACGCGGCGGAGGAGGAGGAGGAGAGCTGCTCTGGGGCGTCATTGAAGTTGGGCGCGGTGGGTGGCTCCTTGGACGCTCATCAGGGACCAGAGTCGAATTCAAGGTCAGTGTTGTTGTAGATGAAAAATCAACCAGATTCAAGTACGGCGCCGAGAGATCGTTGTGGTCAGGTGGGATGATGGCGCTGGGTGCTGGACTTGCCCCGGGCATTCTGTACATCCCCGATGATGTGTTTAAGGTTGAAGCCGCTCCGACTGTTGACGTGCGTGCTGTCGTGGCAAGCGTATGTATCGAGGAGGCAGAGCCAGAGATGGAAGCCGAATCCGGTCTTGCCAGGGCTATCGAGATCCTAGATTGTGTAGGTGGGAGGGGCGGCGGGATATCCAGGGATGCGCTGCGCTCTTTGCCGTTTCCCTGGCGCCGGTAGAAGCGGTCTCTGTGGTGGAATGCGATCGGCATTCTGGGGTCGCGGGCTCGTGCCCTGTATTTGGTGTTCTTGAGCTGCGGATCTCTGTCGGGCGAAGAGTGGCAGTGTCGGTGGCAGTGAATTGATCCTGAAAGAAGGACAAGATGAACCGCTGGAGACGCAAACGCAGATTGAGATTGCGATGGGGCCGAATGCAACCTCAGGCGGGAACTTGGGTGACAACGTGGAGGAGCAAAGCAGTGAAATGTATTGCAAATTACAGGTTACACCCGGCAGCGGGTGACAGGGACCTGTTTGTCCGTAATCTCCGGTGTCAAAGGGAGAAAAAGAAAACATGGACTAGCCAAGCGTGAGCACTGAGGACTGCCCTGATCCCTGACGTGCTTCGATTTGCGGGTTGGCCCTGGAGACGCTTGTCGGATCGAAACAAGATTCGTTTCCCACGGCGTTTGACGAAGACAATTCACAGTCGAATGGGGGATTTTTGGAGGAGAGGCTCAGGAGTTGCGCTCTCAGAAGGGTGGCTCGCGCAGTCAGATCTCTTGGGTCTCACACTGCCTCTAAAAGGGGAGATTGGGGGCCAAAATTGTGTCACGCGCCCGCCAAAGGCTGGCTGGTGGTGTGTCTTGGTTGTGTATGTGTCGCTCATCTCCAGATCACACTCTTGTCGGAACTCTAGTTTAAGCGAAGACCGTGCGTTACCAACAACCAAGCCCGCTTCATGCGGATCATGAATCTCATCGGATCTTCGTCGATTGCATGCCCTAAGCAAATCGGTGCGGCCCGTGGTTTGCCACCTCCACACCCGGTTCAGCAAGCGACCAGTGGCGATTTGCGGGGAAAAGCATGCCTCCTATCAGTCCAATCTGCAGCATTATGTTCTGTCGGTAGGCAAGACGTTGTTGGTAAGCACAAAACTATTAACTAATGCTCCTTTGAAATGTTTAATTTGAGATGGGGTTTGTATGCATCATTCAATGCACAAATGAGGCTCATAATTATGCTATCGGTTAATATTCTTGGTTCCTCGCAAAGATGCATTGCAATATGGCTAGCGACACTGTTTAGACGGCTACTGGACTCGGTCCGCCGGTTTGGCTCAAGGTCGCCCTCGCTTCTACAAAGAGTCCGCCTCTTTCCATGGTCACGGCAAATGATATCGATATTACAGATGAGGCAGTCCTTCGACCACGACGGCCAAACCTAGTACGGCTTACTTCGGGTTACTCAGGCCATTGAGCGCTGTCGAAGCAGCTAGAACGCTCAATAAAACGCAACCAATCCAAGCGCACTCACAAAACTCGCCCCAACAACCCCCCACGCAATCCTAACAACCTGCTCCCGACTCCTCATCGTCTGCGTCCCCACCGCTGTAATCACATACCGCACACCATTAAACACATGAAACGTAAACGGCCACGCAAGCGCCAACTTCAGTCCGATCTTCGCAACAAGCGGTAACCCCGCAAACGCAGCGACCAGACTCGCCGACGATAGGTCCCACTCAAAGAGCGGTGATAGCAGGTATCCCGTTGCGAAGAAGTAGAGGCTGCCTGAGAGGAGGATTCCGGTGTTCCGCTCCATTGCGGAGGAGACGGAGTGCACTTGGAATTTGTAGATTGAGAGGTGAGGGGCGACGGGGCGGCGGAGGCGCTGTTGGGCGAGGAGGGCGCGGCCTTCTTCGGGGGTGCGGGATTTGATCTTCAGGGGCGCCGTTGTTGTCCATCTGGGGGCTTTTTAGAACTTTATCCGAGAGCAATAGGCTGGTGGATTAGAGATTCAGCGAAATGTACCTGAGCTGCTGTACATACTGCGCAGTGCGTGCCGGAAACAAGAGCGGTCCTGTTGAGCAGGAAAGGTCAGTGAACCGACCGATGATAAGTACATATATCGGCAAGGACTCAAAGCCGAGTGATTGGCGCCCTCACGTCTTGCATACAGAGCAGGCACGCTCCTCGGTGTCAGGGCCATGCTGCAAGGTACGTATACGACCCGACTTGCAATCTAA
Organism: Aspergillus calidoustus; assembly: GCA_001511075.1. Taxonomy (NCBI): domain Eukaryota; kingdom Fungi; phylum Ascomycota; class Eurotiomycetes; order Eurotiales; family Aspergillaceae; genus Aspergillus; species Aspergillus calidoustus. The sequence goes on along the minus strand of CDMC01000027.1, from coordinate 110,651 downwards.
GATTTTCCACACAAAGACTCGAAAGGTCCAAGAGCCCAGAGGATGATGGAGTTCGGTAATAGAAGAAACTCTGACGCCGCACTTTAAGACTTCAGAAAGGCACGAGTCATTGTTATAGTGCGGTAGAACGATCTACCGTCTAGATCGGCGGATCAGACCATTTGTCCGCTCGTGGGGGCCAAACCCCCCTTAGTAACCGGGTCACGATCACTGGTTACGGACTTGCTCGTAATATAATCTCGCACCTGGGAGGTTAGAAGAACTGGGTCGCAAGTATATAGCTGGTATCAAGAGTCAAGAGATAGGAGCACCACTCATCAGAGAAGAAGCTTGAAGGTACCCCCCCTCCTCCTCTCCGGGCCACGAGCAAGTCCGGCTGCTCCTCGACACAAGGGACATACAAACCAGCTGCTTAAGCATTATATAGCCGCAATAAACGCAAGAAGCCTTCTTCGGCGGTTGCGGGTCTTGTTATTTTCCTCGCAAGCCCCCAGTGTCGGCGAGTCGGCGATAAAATGACCGACACAGGTTCCGTCTATCTACTCTTGCGATCAACGAGTATACAATTTGCAGAACCCATCTACGGTCTCAAGCACCTCACCGGCCCACTCAAATCCCTAACCTCCGCGCCCTCCAACCACTCCATCACAGAACCCCGCGCCTCCCTTAGATCAGGTTTACAACCGCCCTCCAAAAGCGCCCTCGCGACCTCCCTCCCCCCCAGCCTGACAGCCATCATCAGCGGCGTATCGCGCATCGTATTCCTAGCCTCGAGGTCAGCCCCGCGCTCGACGAGCAACTTCACGATCGGGACATCGCCCTCCTGCACAGCAAAATGCAGACTCGTCCACGCTTCATCCTCCGAAAAATCGGGATCCGCCCCGGCGTCAAGAAGAATCTTGACTATCTCGATCGTGCCAAGTCGCACGGCATGGTGCAGGGGTGTCCAGTAGTACTCGTCGTCGTAACTATTCGGATCGACACCGTGGCGAAGTAGAGCCCGGACCATATCCTGTTGGGCTGCGGGGCTACTCCTATTCTGCACCGCGAGATGCAGGAGCCCACCCACAGATAGATAGTCCGATTTCCACGCCCTGGGATCCCCGCCGGCTTTCTCGACCAGTATGTCAAGGATTCCCGGTCGAGACGCGATAACGGCCGCATACAGCGCGCTATCGAGATACGGCGCCAGCTCGACTCCACTTTCCACCCACGCTGCCACGAGCTGTTCGGGCCCATGATGCACAGCGTGCAAGAACCCGCGCGAGACCCGATTATGTTCAAACGCCGGCCCACGCCAGCATGCGCGCCGGATCGGGTGGCACAGCTGGCACGGAGGTGGTGGTCCGCTCTGCAACGTTGGTACTGCGGTGCATGCGGTAGATTCCCACTTTGAAGATGCAGACGGCGGGGACAATAGCGGACCCGGTCTCGGCGTGGAAACGTGGCCTGTCCCGCCGGGACAATTGGGGACCGTACCCGCCAGCGATGCTGCGCGCGCCTCTGGCCGCTGTCGCAGGAATGCAGCGCTTTCGAGGTTCACGCTACAAACGACAGAAACCCAAAACATAGCCCTCGCGACAATCGCAGAGTCTACTGCATCAGCTGCCGTCACGGCGAACTTGACCGCCGTTCCTTCTTGTCCCCTAAACTCCGTCGTGAGGGTGAGCGTCACGCCCGCGCAGACGGGTGCCGAATGGGTGATTGAGATTCGGCCTGGGACGGCGACTTCGCAGTGTGCGTTTTTGAAGTTTGCGGTTAGGACGTTCAGAGTTGTGGATTGCATTGCTTCGATGAGGTGTGGTGTTGAGAGGACTTGTGGGAGGTGTGGGCTGGTGGTGAGGGCTGTTGTGGGGACTGTCCACGTGGTTGTTGTTGGAGAGGGGATGTCTGTTACTTCGAACAGTCTGTGATTGTTGTATTTGGGCATTTTGGAGGGGTTGGATGGTGATCAAAGTATGTGTTGTCATTAGCTTTAATGTCGAGGTGTCGGTTTTAAGTCGTAGGCATCTGGTATAATAAACTTGGTGTAATAGAGTCGCGATACCTATACAAAAAGCTGCGTTCGTCTAGATGACTATGGAGAAAAGTTTCAAGCCTCCAAGTGTGCAGGGTGAGGGCAGATTTATATAGGCTCGCACTTCGTATTCGCAATCACGGGATTCGGCGCTATATGTAGTGTAGCAGGAGTAGACTTAGCCATGAATCCAGAGGGCTTTGGCCACTTTAATCAACGGGATCACGCAGTCGTATAGATACACTAGAATTATCATTAAATAGATATATTACTCCCGCCCGCCCCCGGAAAATACGCTGTATAAATACTCTCCACATCCTTCGCCATATCCACCACGCCCTCAAACACGCTATCAGCCTTGAGCGCCGCATACAGCGCGCCAATTCCATTTCGCATCTCCTCAATGGCGCGCTCAGCGTCTTGAATCTCCGTCCCCGGTTGCGCACAGCGAAGCAGGTAGTAGCATGCCGAGAGATCGCGCGTACATAGACATGACCGGAGCCGGCGCAGTAGCATGGAGAGGACGTAGCAGCTTTGCATTGTGCAGCAGGAGAGGTAGGGGAGAGAGCGGGGGTAAGCATGTGACCGTGTGAGGCTTGTGACGGGATTCTCGGTGTGGTTTGCTGATATCATTGAGGTGGATGGTCCGTCAGAGTAATGTAGTTTTGGCGGGGGGAGGTTGCGGATCGTTCGGGAGAGGACGAGGGCAGATCGGAGGCATATGTCGGTGGACTCTTGTGCGGTGAAAGGGAAGCTGGAGTCGACGTCTAGCGTCCAGGGCTGTGATGGTGTTGGGGATGTGGTGCTGAAGTTGCCGAGGGTGGCGGTTCGGAGGTCGCTGGTTTTCTCAAGGAGGAGTGGAGAGTCGCCGAATGCGATGAAGCGGTGGAGCTTGATGCGCGCGCTGGGGAAGCAGGACTCAGTAAAACTATTGTCATGGTCTTTGCTGGGAAACAACGTACGTATGAACAAAGAGCAAAGAGATCATCCACAAGTTCCGTGCAGCGGATGCTTCGGCGCCCTCATTCTCGACGGAATAGCTTGAAGTATCCAATTTGGCTCCCAAGGCTAGAACAGTCGAGTCGAGTCGCCGGATATCGTCGGCTGTCGTCCGCGATAGATTCGTCCTGTTACGTTTCTTCGATAGTTCTTTCGCTATTGGTCCGACTCGCATCAGGGCGTTTTGCGCTTCCATTAGAAGCTCCCAGGTCTAGAGGTGTTAAGTGAGACTTGGTATATGCATGCAGCAAATAGGCATAGGTAAAGGTAAAAGAACGTACCTCGCGCCGATTGCAGAACTCCGGATATGGCGTTGTGATGCGAACATCATGTATCAACATAATTGGTGCCTACATTGTGTTAATAAAAGCTAATGAAACGCCAGTCACTGCGAGGGGCGCATACTGAGTGATTCGTTATCGATGCTTGAGAGGCGAGGTACATCTGGCGTCCAGTCAGGTAAGCGAAATTGTGGCAGGAATGACAACACTCACAGTCATCCACCATGCCCGCCTCTGAGCGTCCACAGCGTCTGCGCTCAGAGCGTGGAGGGACAAGTCCATGGCCGCAGTCAGAGCTTGGTGGGCTCGCGAGCGCATCTGCTTCCTGTTTCCGCTCTGGCAATAATCGTACACAGTCAACACGAGGAGGGCGAGAATCGGCTCAAGGTTTGCAAAGATATTCGGATGTAGCAGGCTCGAGGGGTGGAAGGTATATGTAGAGGCGTAAGACGAGATATGGGTATTTCTGTGGTGGTCGCTATTGCTCTCGAGTGCGTGTTCGGCTGATCGCACATAGAGTTGCGCAAATGACCGGCGGATGATTGTGGCTGATTCTGACTGTGGATCTGGGTCTTTGGGGAGTGGGATCAGGACGAGGAGTGCTGATATAGCGAGCGCGAGCGGGGATTCTGGCCAAAATGGGAGGATTGATTGGTCGGCCTCATAAGAGATTGGCGCGACCTCGGCGAAACAGTCCTCATACTGTGGGAACGTGGGTGGCGGAAGTAGTGGCAGGTAGGGATGGATGTAAATGTAGTAGGCGTTAATCCTGGAATACAGTTAGGATTGTACGCAATGAAGCCGCAGGAAGCAGAGAGAATACCTACAGGTCTCGTTCACATCGATATGCGCGTATCGCGAGGGTATTGAGGTACGCCGGCCCTTTGGCGCTGGGTTGCGCCGATTCCAAGGCCGGAGGGCTTGACGGGCCCATCAGCCCACCATTGACGAAGCTGAACGCGGGCAATGTCCTGACAGTAGGCTCTCTCTGTTCGGCAGTGGATAGAGATACAAAGGCTGTGCCACTATTCAAGGAGGAATCTGTGGCGCGTCAGCTCTGCCCTGGAAGTTGGCCATGAAGCGGGATCCATACTATTAGGTTCGGTAGAGTTCAGCAGGGGCCTCGAGTCATATGGCTCCATTACGGTAGGCGCGACTTTCCGGGGTTCCTGCCATTGCATGTCTGCTGGCTCTTGGTTTGGCGGCGCATCGTTACCGTCACTTTTTCGACTTGGACGCGATGCATGGCAGCCCATAATGGTGGCACTCCCTCTGACACCGAAGGGTTGTACGCGGTTCAAAAACAAGGCTTGTCGTTCCCTGTCAAGTTACACTGATGGTAAAATGGATCACGCGGGTATGATTCGCGCGTCAACGGCCGACAGAATGTGGCCGGGCCCCTTGCGTCCGGCAAATGGCGCATACCGCTGCAATGTAGGGCCATATTTCACCATGCCAGTGGCGCGTTTAGGGTTTTTAGGGGTTGGTTGGATGTTTCCTTTTGATGGTCACTTTTTATTGCACTCGCCAGGACGAACCTGATCGCTGGTGTCCAAGGAAGTGCAAGAACTCGCTCCCACGCCCGCTTCATTCCTGATGAGCAAACCGATGGCTTGTCGCGACCAACCCTCACCAAGCTACTACCTTTCCCCGGGACTTATGGCCCTTCAATCTTTCTTGTCAGGCTATTTGAGTTGTTTGTTGTCCGGCAATACCAAGCACCCCTTTCACTTGGCGTGGAAAGTCCTGGAAACCGGAAATAGAACCCGGGAGAGCGATTGGTCGGAGACAAAATATATACTAGGGATGCATTTTTGGCAGCCCCATTAGGGTCTGATGTTTATTGGTCCACTCTAAAAACAGCGCACACCAGCTCTCTTCACTTCATCGAGTCCAGCGACAACCCACGGTGCAAGTGGCAAGTCCTCACTGCCCAATTCAAGATGCCTTCGATTATACTGACCTTGATGGTGCCTCTCACAAACATACCATTGCTAAACAAAGTTCAGAACATAATGTTCCTCCTCCAGAAACAATGAGACTTGACCCCCCGCTACCCGGCCATGCCAATTGCCCATGGGATGTGGCAACTCCAATGCCTCTCTTTTGTCGCGCCCCTTCTTCGGCTTCGCGGGCAAGGTGATCTTATTTCCCTCGGCGAGAATATAACATTGGCTCACCACATTTGGGTCTTCGATATCCTTGGAGCCCGCCAACGCATGGGGGATTGCCGCCATGGCAGCGGCACATAAGCCTGAATCCTCCGTCAGAACAAGGGGACAGCTGAAGATTGTCCACCCAGAGTTCGAATACTCCTCCTTTGCCTTTCGAGCTGATGATACAAATGCCGTCCGGTGAAACGGGTCGATGACCACAAGAGATTCCAGGCGATAGTTGGGTCGAATTAGCCATTCTCTAGGAACCAGCACCACGTCTACGGATAGCAGCTGCAACCCAACTTCGCAATGGTTACTAAATCGTCGCGTGATAAAGACTTGGTACCGACCAAACGCTTCAAGCGCGTTTTCTACCTTCTCCGGCAACCGCCAGGTCGGTGTTGTAAAGGCAATGTGGCCTGTGGGCGGGTGAGACATGGCGCAGTGCAAATCTCTCCTAGTACATGGAACGCGTCCCACCAGCGTACCATCAGTGCCCCGGATAATCTCTATTTCGCGGGAGCTGCTATCCCCGGTCTGCTTTAGCTGCAAGACGAGCTCTTCTTCATCCGAGATTCTGGCCACCTTTGCAAACTCCATACCATAGCTCTGGAAGTCGTGGAAATGGTCGTACGCAAATGGCCAGTTCGATGGGAGGCCAGCTGATGCATAGCGCCGCTTTTTCCGTCGAAAGTCTTCGGCTACAAGCATGTAGCGCTCTTCGGCGGGATCCCAGCTCGCGGCGTAGATATGCGATACTCCTATGGCGAATGGCATAAAGGCCTCGGCACGACGTATGTCGCGATCTCGAGACCAGATAATTTTGTTGGTGGCCAGGGAATACACGATATCTCTATCTTGGTAGTCAGTCACCTTGGCTGCGATTTGATCACCGAGATTCAACCTGCAACATACCTCTCCCCTTTCAAATGGGGGTGCCCGTACTTTAGACTAACAAACAGGATACCCTCTTCATTCACAAGCAGACTTCCGACGGTTACTCCCTCACTACCGACCCTCCACAACCTCGCCGCCTTGACGGCCATTTGCGGCCGACCGGCTGCCATCGACCGCCAGGATATAATGTCACTAGGCATCTCGTAATTTGCGTGACGGTGCCTCTGGCTACTGCTAGCATCCGACCTTGACACCCAAACCGCATACTGTGCCCCGACGGCAAAGAATGCCATATCCTCGAAATTGTGCGCAGAGGATAGAAGGCCAGTTTGCGTTCGGTGGATCGTGCGCACTTGAATTCATCAATAACAGTTACAATGGTGATATTAGCCAAGGTACTTGACTGAGTACGCACCATGATTTCTGAGCTCTTCATAGGGCAGTGGCTTCATCGGCTCAGCCAGACCACCCGGGTACCACGTAGGCTGGATGAGATATCGAGTCCCGAACCTCCTCATCCATTCCCGGACCAGATCTCTCCAGGCCCGACTAACTAGCTCAAGGCGGAGAATATCGTCGATAGCGAGGTACAAGAGGATCATGTGGACCACGTCATGGTTGAGGCGGCTGAGGGGGTCTAAGCAACTAGGCGCCGCGGTCTCCGCCCGTAATCGTCCTCGCCTGGCTGGCATGGTTTTGAACAAGCGTGCTTAGGATATCGCAGACTCTTTGACTATTTTATATCTGATGGATCCAAGCGGGAAAGGATCGAACTGTCTGGCATGAGATGGATGTTTTGCGGATGAGATGGCAGGAATACGAGCTATTTATATGGTGATGCTTGGCGCGGCTATAAGCACGGTTGACTCCCCACTGGCAGAATCAACCCATAGATTCTGGTCCAAGACTCGTTTGCGCGAGATATTCTACCGTGTGCTAAAAATTATTTGGAAGAAATAATCCACCAAGACTAAAACATAGTGATCAGACTACGGTCAGAGTCAGTTTACATAGAAACATCACCAGGACTGTCAACGAGAAAGCGAGATATATATAGTCTGTCAACGAGTAAACAGCAGGAAGGTATTAGGAACGGGAAAGCATATGTACTCTAGTCTCCGTTATGATCCACTCGGTAGCTGTAGCATCGGAATAATTATTACACTCATATTTACTCCTCAGCTCGAAGTATTTATATGGGGTCAGGGGTTGTTATTACCTTGGTCAATGCGCCAATAAGCCAAGCCAGGGTCCAGTATGCACAAGATAAGATAAGCGGGATCTGATGGTAAATTCCGCGTTAAGGGTATGATTATCTTCAAATCTCCAATCATATTGGCTGCAAAATGTTGGCTGTAAGCAAAGTTGCTACGTGGGCCCTGCGCTTACCAAGCCGCGATATGAATCCCGGCTCCATAGTTGACTGACCTCATATGCCGGAAATCGTATTTATAGAGGCCCGAGGCCACCAAATCAGAAGAAAATCAGAAATCAACAAAGTGGCCTCAAAAGACAGAATCTACAATTGGAAAAACCATGTCAGAAGGGAAACATGCTCTAATATTCGGCGCCACCGGCATCTCTGGCTGGTCGCTCATGAAGCAATGCCTCTCTTACCCCTCCTCAACATCCTTTAGCCGTATTACGGGACTGTGTAATCGGCCCGCCAACAAGGAAGACCTCTTCTTGCCGGATGATGCGCGGCTGAACATTGTTTCGGGCATTGATCTTACCGCGCCACTCGAGACTGTCATACGCGAGCTGGGAAGGGTTGACGCGATCCGGACGGTGGATATTGTGTTCTTCTGCGGTACGACCATGGATCCCTGTGCATCTTTCAACTGATTTGCCATCTGTACTTCCCTTACGACGCAAGTTCCTCATGGACGCATCGCATCGCTGACGCTCTTGATCAAAACAGCCTACATCCAAACCCCCGACCACGCCTCCCTGCGCACCGTCAACACCGCCCTCCTACACACCGCCGTGTCCGCAATAACATCCCTCTCCCCAGAGCTGCAAACCATCATCCTCCAAACAGGCGGCAAGGGCTACGGCCTCGAGTTCCCCGACTCCGTCGCGATAACCCCACCACTGCACGAAGGCCTCCCACGCATCCCAGAGCCCTACGCGAGCAAGATCTTCTACTACACGCAGTACGACCTGCTTGCGGAGCTCGGCAAAGACGCAAAGTGGACGTTTTCGGAGATCCGGCCGGATGGAATCGTGGGCTTTGCGCCGGGGAGTAATGCGATGAATATGGCGCAGGGGATTGCGTTTTATCTATCGCTGTGGCGTGAGGTGTATGGGGCTGGTGCGGCGTGTCCGTTTCCTGGTCGGAGTAGGGGGTGGACTTCGACGCATTCCGATACGTTTCAGGATGTGCTCTCCAAGGCTGAGATTTATGTTGCGTTGAATCGGGACAAGTGTGGCGATGGGAGTGTGTTTAATGCCGCGGATGGGGAGACGGTTACTTGGGAGGGTGTCTGGCCACGGATCTGTGAGTGGTTTGGGCTTGAGGGCGTTGCGCCGCTGGAAGAGGGAGATAGTCAAAAGGAGACTATGGAGGCGTTTATCAGGAGACATGTGAAGGAGTGGCGTGCGCTTGTTGGCCGGTTCGGTTTGAGGGAGGGGATGCTGGAGAAGCAGAATTGGGGCCATACGCATTTTATGCTAGTTGACTTTGATTTTGATCGCGAGTACTCGCTTGAGAGGCTCAAGGGGGTTGGGTTTGATGGGTGGATTGATACAGTGAAGGGGTACAAGTTCGCCTTTGAGCGTATGGTTCAGGCACGGTTGATTCCAGGTCCTGCTTCATCTGCGTAGAGATGACTTTGAGTCGATGAAAGCTAGTTTCATATCGGTTTACAAATGAGCATGTATTTCGAGTGTTGACATTGACCACATAGAGCATCTCCGACGGTAAAACTTAAGGTTACTGAAGATCTTCGAGGCGTCACAAAATGTTCGATAAGATGGAGGGTTCAGATTGCATGCCATCCACACCTCTAGACCGAACATTGCATCCAAGGCTGAGTGCTCGCTTAGGACCATCCTGCTCCATCACACCTCACACCTTCCCACCCTCCACCCACTCACTCGAGCTCCCCTCCTTTTCCTGCTTATGAGGCTGCTCACCGAGATCCTCCAGCTCCACCTGTCCAATACCCAGGTTAGAGCCACCCATCTTCTCAAACAACTCATCAACCCCCTCCAACGACAACCCCGCCGTCTCAACATAAAACACCCAAACAACACCCACAAACACAAGGTTCAGCGCCGCATAGACAAGATAATACCGCCACGCAATTTGCTCAATAGCCACAGGCGTCGCGAGCACAACCGCATAGTTACAGATCCAATTCGTCGCCGTCGCAATCCCGGCGCCGCGATTCCTCCACTGCTGCGTGTTGACTTCCGCCGGATACATCCACGGGATAGCGATCCAGCTGAGACCGAAGATGGTAAAGAACGCAAAGACGAACGCGATGGCTACTTTTGACGAGGTTTCTGTCCCAGCCCCGAGTCCGCCCGCGACGAGCGCGAAGCAGATGCCCTGTCCCAGTGCGCCAAGCAGCATGAGTTTCTTGCGGCCGAGCGAGTCAATGACGGCTGCGCCGGCGCAGGTTGAGAAGAGGAGGTTCATGGCGTTGCAGCAGGAGAGGATGAGGGACATTGTGCGGGAGACGTGTAGTGAGGCGAAGGTGACGGGGAGGTAGTAGACGATCGCGTTGATGCCGCCCCACTGTTGCATGAACTGTGTGCCTGCGCCGAGGAAGACGCGGCGGCTTGTGTGTAGGCGGTCCTTTGTCAGGAGGGCGCGCCAGGTTAGGGTTGTGGAGAGCTCGAGTTCGTGGTGGACGGCTTGGACTGTTGCGTGGTGGAGAGCGGTGATTTCGGGGTCGTCCGGAGTACTACCCTTGTTGTGCAGGCGAGCGAGCACGATTCGGGCTTCGGCGTCGCGGTTGCGTTGGATGAGCCAGCGGGGGGAGTCGGGGAGCCAGGGGAGGGCGGAGGCTGCCAGGACAGCATAGAAAATCTGAAAGGCGAGCGGGAAGCGCCATGAGACGCTGTGGTGGTCTATGAAGCCCAGGCCAAAGTTCAGCCATTGTGCGGTGACATTGCCCACTTGGTTGAGGGCCAGTTGGAGGACGATCAGGCGGCCGCGGTGGCTGGGTTTGGACATCTCGGATTGCCAGACGGGGATGGCGGTGGTGTTGATGCCATTTCCCAACCCGGCAATGAAGCGCCCGATAATCATCTGAGCGGAGTGGTACGAGGCTGTTTGAAGCACGGCGCCCACTGTCAGGATGATACATCCCAGGGCGATAGACACACGCCGACCAAAGTGGTCACCCAGGGTCGTGCAGGCTATGGCGCCGAAGAAGCACCCCAGATCGTAGGTGGCTGTAATCTGCCCGATCATAACAGAGCTTGGATTGCTAAAGGTCTCTCTGAAACTCCGGTTCTCGATCAACCCCCCAAAGACTCCCTGATCGTAGCCAAAGAGAAGGAAGCCGCTGCCCGTGGCAAAGGTCACGGCGGCAACGAGCCGGTTCCCTTCGAGTGTTCCTAGGCCCATGGTTGCTTGATATGGAAAACAAGAACGTTTGATATGAGTTACAGTTTGAAGAACAAGGATAGAAGGTGGTTTTTATAGTTCCGCGGGTACCCCCTACCCCATGGGGTCGGGTGCTATCGATCTTGTGGTGGCTGTCTGAGCTCGGATCCATTGGGGTAGGCTCATGGGAAACAGACCTCGCCCCCGGAATCCATTGCGGGATTCGAGATCCGGAGCACTGCCATGTCAAATATCGTCATTGAACACACTCCCCTCCGTGTTAGCATATCCAGTCTTCTAGTCTTTCATCTGTCATCTTTTGCCCCCAAACATGTCTGAACCCGTCAATTCCCTCGTCAGCCTGGCTGATCGAGTCATCATTGTTACAGGTATAATGGCTTCACCAAACCAGTCTAACACTTTTCCAGGACTGCGAACAAAGCTAACATCACTGTAGGAGGGGGCCGCGGAATCGGCCTGGCTCTTGCTAGAGGATGTATTGAAGCGGGGGCTACTGTCGCCGTAACTGATATCCTTGCGACGCCTGACAAAGAGTTTATCTCTTGCCAAGCTGAGTCTTCGGGACGGTTATTGTACTACAGGTAAGAACCACAGTTGGTTAGACTGGGCGAACTTGCTCCTGACGTGTAGCAGCTGCGATGTTACAGACAAAGACCTACTCACAAAGGCCTTCGGGAGCATACTCCGAGACCTAAAGCGTATCGATGGGATGTGAGTGCCAGGTGCCAGTTGAAATAAACCTTGAGAGATTACCACTGACCTGGTCCACCACCAGCATCACCGCGGCCGGCATCTGTATTGACAAATCCTTCCTGGAGCATACCTGGGAAGATGTCCAGCGGCAGCAAGCCGTTAATGTATGTCTTCAATGGTCTCTGCCGACTAAGTCAGTACGCTGACCGCTGCAGGAAATGGGCACATTTTTCGCCGTTCAGCACGCTGTCCGATCTATGAAGGAACAAGGCATCAGAGGCAGCGTAGTCATGATCTGTTCCCAGACAGCACAGCATGTTTCCCCGGGCCACCAGCTCACTGGCTATGCGGGAAGCAAGGGCTTCGTGTTGTCCTTTGCTAGAAACCTAGCTCACGAGCTCGCGCCTGATGGGATTCGAGTCAATACAATTTCTCCCGGGTATAGTCTGCTGGTTAACCACCAATTTCGATCGATAGATTGACGAACTTAGGTATATTGCCACGACGATGAATCTGAGCATTGCCGCCCGACGCCCCGATTTGAACCGCATTTTCAACGAGGCACCACCTATGGGCCGCGTAGGGACACCAGAAGATCTGAAAGGGGCAGCACTGTTTCTGCTTGGTGATGGGTCTTCGTATGTAACTGGATTGGACCTTGTAGTCGATGGTGGAATGGGTGTCTCCTCGGGCAACTTCAAGTCAACTCTCTAAACGTCCGTGCTAGCAAGTTGAATTGCACATATACTATCTGATGATGCCTTCTACTTCCTCTCCCCCCGCTCATCAAACTCCACCTTCTTCCCACTGTTCAAGCTCTCCTGCAACGCCTCTGCAATCTTTAACCCGGTCAACGCCGCCTCAAGCTTCAGCGGCACCTCCCTCCCCTCTAGGATAGCGTCCGTAAACGCCTCCATCTCCGTAATAAACGCATCCTTGTACTGATCAATCCAGCTCGGAAACACCTCCTGCACAATCCCCTCCTTCCCAGAAACCTGCACCTTGTTCACAGTCGGCACCAACCCAATCGCAATCTTCCCATCTCGCCCCACAATCTCCGTACAGTTATCGTACCCGTGCACTGTCGTTCGGGAATGGTAATAGTGCGCAATGCGCCCGCCCCAGAATTCAACAACACCCACGGCGTTATCCGCGTCGCCCCACTCGTTCATCTCATGGTGGTGCGAGACGATCCCTGCCGCGTAACATGACTTGGGCTGGCTGTCGTCGCCGAAGAAGGAGAGTGTCAGGTCGATGTCGTGGATGACAGTGTCGAGGAAGATCCCGCCGCTGACCCGCGCGTACTCGATAAAGTACCCAGTCTTATCGAGCTTCTCGGTCCCCTGCGAGCGGATTATGAGCGGTTCGCCGATCACCCCAGCCTTGACTTTTGCCAGGGCGTCTGCGTAGTTTTTGTCGAAGCGGCGCACGAAGCCGACCATTAGCTTCGTTTCCGGTGATTTGGCTTTCTCAGCTATGATGCTTTTGAGCTGTGGATAATCAGTCAGATATTGCTCTTCTCGCAGCACTTTGCGGTGCTCTTTAGCCCAGAGAACATACCGCCTCAATATCCGTTGTAATCGGCTTCTCGCAAAGGACATGGATCCCCCTCTCGAGCGCCGCAAGGGTATGCGGGACATGCAGGTGCGTCGACGACGCGATGACCACAGCCTGTAATCCCGGCATCTTGATCATCTCGTCATAGTCCGCAAACACCTGCACGCCGTCTGGCTTGAGGTTCTCCATCGCCCATGCGATTTCATGCGGTGCGGGCGAGCACACGGCGATGAGACGGGCGCGGGGGACGCGGTGGTGTAAGTTCAGAGCGTGGCGCTGGCCCATGCGGCCGATGCCGACGACGGCGATGCTGAGTTTAGTGGACATGGTTGGTGCGTTGGGTTGAGGAGTACTTTTGGGCTGCGGCCGTCGCGTGAGGATCTGAGCGATTGAGGGGCCCTGAAATATGCTGGGTTTGAGAGGTGTAGACGTGGGGTGCGGACAACGGTTTCCGGTAGAGGGGGTTCTGAATCCCGGAGGAGTCCAATCCGCCATCTGCGAAGGGTTGACTCCTCGGTTGGAGGAGAACTGCTATAGTAGTCAGTCTGCCTCGGAATGATCCCAAACTGTGTTGCTTTTTGACGAGTCCAATATTCCCTCTCGATGCTTTTCAACGCGCAGGCCAGCCTTCTCACCCCGGTTAGCGGGAACATTAGGCAATTTCACCAATGTACTGTAAAGCCAACGAGCGTGTCTGGGTATAGCAATTCCTCGGTGAATTTTGGCCTGAGATACGTTTGCTCTAACCTATTGGACAACCCAGCGTTAGATTAGTTGTTACAGTACCTAGCTGGCCGTATGGAGAGGTCCGATATCGAATGTCTAGAGGCATTCATCAAGCCGAGTCTCCAGCCAGCAGTACATAGTGAGTCAGATTGAGCTGAGATAGGTATGAATCAAGCTATGGTCAAATGTGTCTCCTGTTTAGCAGCGGGAGGACTGAAACCTGAGCGAGAAAAGGGATCTTATTAGGGCTCAAGATAATATTCACACCCTGCTGTACGATAATAGAGCACTAAAAAAGCAACGCAACCTTCTCACGCAGACCAGCAAAACCAACCTTGACAGCATCTAGTAAACCACCTACAGTACCACCACTATCCCTCCTCACAATCCCAGCATAAACAACCCCCACGGCAACCAAACCCTTCCAAAGTCTCACATGCACCGCAACCCACCTCCTAACCGCATAGACCGGCCAGAGAACACTCCCCCCACTCCAACTAAACGCACTCCAATCCGGAAAATACGTCGCGAGCCAGAACCTGGCCGCCTTGGCCGGCCACGAGGCTGCGTTCCGGCCGTACTTGCCGATATACCAATTCGAGCAGTCGCCCGCGAACACGGTGCGCTGGAGCTGCGAGTGGATGTTGTTTGTGTGTTTTTCTTCCGCGGAGTGTTTCACCTCGACGGTGCGGGTGCGCCGGTCGAGGATCGGGATGAAGAGGGACTTCACGGCGTAGACGACTTGGGTTTCGCAGGCGAAGAGGGCCGAATTGTTTGCTGGGAAGGTATTTGGGCCGAAGCTGCGAATAGATCACGTTAGGCCAGGCGGCCTCTCCTCGGAGCCAACAGGGTAGGGAACCCCCGATACTGTGGGTGACTTACATGATAGCCATATTCGGAAAGTTATGCACATATGTCCCAAAATAAGCTTGCGCGCCACGAGACTCCTCCCACTGCTGGTTCAGGCTGATTCCGCGCTTCCCCTTGATTTCCATCGGGGCAAGGAACTGCGAGACCTGGAACCCTGTTGCGAGGACAATAATGTCAAATTGGTCTTCTTTGCCAGAGGCGCCGATGATGCCCTTTTCCGTAAACTCCTGGATCCCTTCGTTTCGAAGGACGACAGTGGACTTGTGCAGGCTGCCGAGGTAGCCTGGGTCGAAGATGCGGCGCTTGCAGCCTGTTATAGTCACATTAGCTTGCACATGCCTGGTAACTGAATGGAGGTGTTTTCTTGAAACGCACCAAGCGGGAAGTTGGGCACAATAAACGGCCAGTACTTCTCCGGCGTCATGCTCTGAATATACTCCCTCGACTCCTTCTCCGCTTCAAGACGCGCACGCACGCCGTCGGGAGTCGGGAAGTACGTGTCAGATTCATTTTCTGCCTTCATGAAGATCTGGAGACGCAGCCAGCGCTGCCAGAGTGGGAGCCAGCGGAATGCGAACTTTTCGGCGCGCGTGAAGACGTGGTTTGGCTGTGCGATGGTTGGTCAGAGTGAAGCTCAGCGCCAGTGAGGGCAATAGGTTAGAATTAATATACGGACTCTTGGATGATACCACTGTGCACTGCGAGCGTACTGCTGCACGAAGGCGGCCTTTTCGGCTAGGGCTGGGACAACCTGTGCGGCGCTACAGCCGTTTCCAATGACAGCCTGTACTTTCGAGTCAGCGTGTACTGTTCGTTCCTAGCCTTGCTACAAACAGTTGGGACAACATACGATCCGCTTGCCAGCATAATCAACCGAGTGATCCCACCGCGCCGTGTGGACAATCGGCCCCTTGAACCGCTCCATCCCCTTGAACTTGATCTCGCGCGGCAGCGAGATGGCCCCAACGGCCGAGACTAAGATGCTCGCGTATCGCACGAAATCGAGACCCGTCTGCAAATCGTGGAAGCGGACAGCCCATTTGTTGTCCTCGGCGAGCCATTCCGCACCGGTGCATTCGACGGATGTGATGACGTGTCGGCGGAGGTCGAATTTGTCGACTGTGTCTTCGATATCTGCTTGTCGTTAGAGAGGAGGAACGGGAAATGCATAGGTAGGTGAAGCATGGGTCAGTCAGAATGGGGGGTCTTGCATTGCAGGATCTCGGGTTGCTCGCAGAGCTCCTTGGACCAGTTGGGGTTAAGGTTGAAGCTGAAGGAGTAGAGATGCGAAGGGAGGTCGCAGCCGCTGAAAGCCTGTTAGATTGCGCTTCTTCTCGGGAATTTACCAAGGACTGCTTACCAGCCGGGGTACGTGTTCGATCTCCATGTGCCACCGACACCATCCAGTTTGTCGTATATCTAACTTGTCAGTCTCGCCACGTTCCATTTTGGTGGGAATACTCACGACGAAGTCATCAAATCCCAGCTCATGTCTCAGCCGATATGCCAGAGCGATTCCGCCGGGACCGGCGCCGATGATGATTGCGCTGGGAGAGTCCGAGGCCATGGTGCAGAGTATGATTCTCTGTGACAACGGGGAGAATTGCTGCGAATATACAAATGAGAACCAATACCGAGGTTTCTTAAAGCTCTTTCTACGCCTCCTACGGATACCCGTTCCCGGTAGTGTGCTGATTTACATTGGAGTTGGTGCTGTCATGCAATTCGCACCGGGATTCGTTTCGCGGGCCTGGTATCTCTGGGTCCCTTTTGCCCCCTTATTTCTAAGGCGAACCCAGGCCCCCAGGTCGGAGATATCTCCGTTGACGTTGCTCTCACCCTGCTACACCACTGTTACTCTTCATACGAACGGAATCATGTCGACACAATCCACGAGCAAGGGGCAGTACCTGCACGGCCCCAAGACCCTCATTCTCGAAGAACGCCCGCTCTCCGCACCAGCGCCCGACGAAGTCCAGATCGCCATCCGTTCGACGACCCTCTGCGGGTCAGACGTGCATTACTACACGTACAACCGAAATGGCTCGATCCAGGTCAAGGAACCGCTCTGCGGCGGACACGAGGCCGCGGGCGAGATCATCGCAGTAGGCTCGAACATAGCCGAGGCAAACGGCCTGCGCGTCGGCGACCATGTCGCGATCGAAAGCGGCGTCGCGTGCTCGGACTGCACCAAGTGCGCCAGGGGCCAATACAATGTATGCCCGAAACTCCGATTCCGAAGTAGCGGCGCCTCGTTCCCGCACTTCCAGGGGACGTTGCAGGAATACGTGAACCATCCCGCGAAGTGGTGTCATAAGCTACCCGAGTCACTCAGCTTCGACGACGGCGCGTTGCTTGAGCCACTTTCCGTGTGTATCCATGCGGTCCGCAAGGCGAGGATGGCCAAAGGCGATACGTGCTTGGTCTTTGGTGCGGGTGCCGTGGGTCTGCTTTCTGCTGCTGTGGCGAAGATCGAGTTTGGGAGTCAGGTCGTCATTGCGGATATTGATAGCGGCAGGGTTGGTTTTGCTGTTAAGCAGGGGTTTGCGGATGTTGGGTATGTCGTCACGCCGAAGACGGGGGAAACGGTCGAAGCGAAGTTCGCTATTGCCAGGGGGGTTGCGGAGGACATTGGAAAGCTTGAGTGGCCTGCTGGTGGCCAGGTTCGGAGATTTGATGCCGTCCTGGAGTGTACGGGGATCGAGTCGTGTGTACAGGCGTCTATCTATGTGAGCTTATTTCTCCGAATGTCTTCAAGCATTACTGATTTTGGTAAACAGGCTACAGACAGCGGCGGAAAGGTCGTCCTGATTGGCATGGGGACAGCCACTCAAACTTGGCCCATCTCAGAGCTCACCGGGCGTGAGATCGACATCGTCGCCGTATGGCGGTACGCCAACTGCTATCCACGGGCAATTGAGATCATGATGTCGATGGCTCGCGAGGGTCTTGTGCCAGATGCACGCAAGCTCATCACGCACCGCTTTGCTGGACTCGAGTCGATCCCGGAGGCGTATACTACGGCTGCGAAGACGAAAGATGAGAAGGGAAATTTGGTTATCAAAACCGTCGTAAATCTGTAGCTTAACTTTGTAGTCACAGGTGCTCTCTAATATAACTCTAAATAGAAGTTCTGAACTCAATCACTCTATCCGAATGCTAAGGGCAAGACTCATGGCCCGCAGATCTCTTCCGTCCTTCGGCATATAATAGCAGTGTATGCTAACCGTATGTTCGCTAGGGCCTGGCTGTGTCCCTGTTGGCTAAGGCCAAACCGAAAGGATACCCAAATCCGTGAATAAATGTTCCGCCAACAGCACCGAAGCAAACCCCACACCCGCGAAACCAATCCCGCCGTCTCGGCCTACGACTCTCGACACCCCGAGGTATATATCACCCGGAAGACTATGCAGCCACCCCAAATCTGCAATACTCTTGCGCTACCTTGGATTGCACATGCGTCAGCTATTACCATGTCTCCAACGACGCAGCCAACCCTAACTGACGACGCCTTCGCCGTGTTAACCCTCCGCAACCTGATCTTCGACATCTGCAACCAGAATGGCGGAGGTCACGGCGGATCCGCAATTGGGATGGCCGCCATTGGCGTCGCGCTCTGGAAGTACATTATGAGATACAACCCGTCGAACCCGGAGTGGTTTGATCGTGATCGGTTTGTTCTGTCGAATGGTGCGTAGCAACAGACTCCTCTTCCTATTACCTTCATCTATATCGGGAGGCCCCTTGCTAATTATGTCTTGTTCCTTCGTGGTTATCAGGCCACTGCGCCATGTTCCTCTACGCCATGAACCATCTTACGGGATATGATGCGTGGACGATGGATGAGCTCAAGGGCTACGCCGACGCGAAGCTAAACGGGTATACCACACTTGCCCACGGACACCCTGAGATCGAGTGTCCCGGCATCGAGGTTACAACGGGTCCCCTCGGCCAGGGAATAGCAAATGCCGTGGGTTTAGCGATTGCGTCCAAGAACCTAGGTGCAAGATTCAATGAGCCCGGTTTCGAGGTTGTGCAGTCTCGAATCTGGTGCATGACTGGCGACGGATGTTTGATGGAGGGTGTTGCGATGGAGGGTATGTTGTTGAACCCCTTTATTTGTCCCTTGACCTCGGGGAAAAGATGGCCTGCTGACTGGTATGCGTGTATAGCAATCTCCCTAGCCGGCCACCTCCACCTCGACAACCTCGTTCTCATCTACGATAACAATGCCGTGACGTGCGATGGCCCACTCAGCTGGATCAACGACGAGGATATCAATTCCAAGATGCGTGCGTCTGGCTGGGCTGTTCTGGATGTTCTCGACGGGTCCCATGATGTCCAGCCGATTCGCGCGGCGCTGGAACACGCGAAAAATCTCAAGAGGAAGCCTGTTTTTGTGAACATCAGGACAGTCATTGGAGTCGGCACTACAGTTCAAGGAACAGCCAAGGCTCACCATGGCGCATTCGATGTCGACAGCGTGGCTGCCTCGAAGAGGTTGGCGGGTCAGGATCCCAGTACTACTCATTCACCAGCGGAGCGGGGTTTGGCCTTCTTCAGAGAAAGAAAAACTCATGGCGAGGCAGTTGAGAAAGAATGGAGTCGCCTCGTCAAGGACTATGAGGCGCGATACCCCGAGAAGGCAGCTCAGTTTGCCCGACGTCGGGCCGGAGACCTCAACAGCAGCCAAATTACCGACCTCTTAACTGCCCTCAGCATCGACCAATTCAAAGACATGGCGACGCGCGAAGCCAACGGACTCGTCTTACAGAAACTATGGGAGAAGTGTCCTGCGCTCTGTGGTGGAGGGGCGGACCTAGTCACGTCGAACAAGTTCCTCTACTCCGAGACAGAAGTTTTCCTGCCGAGTGCGGGGTTCGAGGGTCGCTATATCCGGTACGGTATCCGTGAGCACGCGATGGCTGCCATCTCGAATGGGTTGGCGGCGTATGGCCCAGGCACGTTCTTGCCTGTTATCGCGACGTTTTTGATCTTTTATCTCTATGTGAGTGTTCTTTCCCGTCGATGAAATGGTGCCATCGGGGTCGCAGAGCGATTGGACTTGGGCTCTCGCTAACAGAACAAAACAGGCCGCCCCTGGCGTGCGGATGGGTGCCCTGAGCCACCTTCCCACAGTCCACATCGCGACGCACGACTCATTCGGTACGTACTACTCTCTTCATCTGTTTCACTCCTCCCTGCCACTATATACAAAGTCTCATAAACCCTCAAACCACAGCCGAAGGCCAAAACGGCCCCACCCACCAACCCGTCGAAATCGACAGCCTCTTCCGCGCAACCCCAAACCTCACGTACATCCGGCCCTGCAACGCCGAAGAAACAATCGGCGCCTGGATGTACGTTTTCAGCGATGCCGCACGCACGAGCCCCACGATGCTCTCGATTGCTCGGGACCCCGTCGGCCCTGTACCGAATACCGATCGGTTTGCTGTTGCCAAGGGGGCGTATGTGCTTGTTGAGCACGCTGATGCGGATTTGACCCTTGTGGGCTGTGGGAGCAGTTTGCATCATGTTGTTGCTGCCGCGAAGATGTTTGGTGCGGAAGAGGAGGGTGGGATCAAGTGTCGGGTTGTTAGCTGTCCAAGTTTTGGGCTATTTGATCAGCAGCCGAGGGAGTATCGCGAGAGTGTGTTTTTGCTTGATGGGAAGCCGATTGTTAGTGTCGAGGAGTATGTGGCGACTACGTGGGCAAGATACGTTACGGCCAGTGTGGGAATGACCTCGTATGGGTACTCCGCCTCCAATGAGAGCAACTACGACAGGTTCGGGCTTGATCCCAAGGGGATCGTTCGCCGGGTCAAGGCCTATTTGGCATTCCTGGGCGGGAGGAATGCAAGAAGTGCGGGATGGCAAAGCATTTAGAGCCAGGGCAAGGGATCTAATAGAGATAAAGCTGTCGTGACTAAATAAACGACCGTGGTATCCCCTCACTAAGCAGGATATTGCATAGATCGGGCTCAATAAAATCCACCGCGTACGCCGCATGCCCATCTGTTATCGCATCCAGTCCACCCCAAAGCCCTGTCTCCGGACTCTCAAACTGCGGATGCACCCCTTGGCCCAGCACCGAGTGCTCCGTAAGGTGCTGCACCGCATCAAGTTTCCTCTTCACCCCTCTCGCCGCGCGGCTCCTCCTCCTTGCCTGCCACTCGCGCTGCAAGGTATTCAGCAACGTACTCGTCCTCTTCGCACTCTCAAACTGGCTTCCCATCTCATCGAGTGCGCGAAAGCACGTGCTCAAATGCAGGAGGAGTTCCTGGTCCCCTCCAGCTCCCCGCTCCGTATGCCGCGATGAAGGGACGACAGCAAATATGAGTATGAGCGCTGCAGAGAAGATAAAGGAGACGATTTGGAAATTCGTGCGTCGGAAGGTGTAGTAACGTTCGTAGATCGTTAGGAGCTTCGCGATGCCGATCGCGGATTCGAGACACATGCTCCGCGCGTGGAAGTGGCCGGGGCCTTGCGGGGGCTGCGGTTGGATGTGGTGGCGTGAGATGTAGGGGCGGTGGCAGTGAATCATTAGTTGGTTGTATTGCATGCTTGGGCTAGAGTTAGTCTGCTGGCTGGAGAGAGCGTGCTCATTTTGATTTTGGCTGGAGTCCGCTTACTGCAGGGCCAGTATGTGTGGCAGGGGTTGTAAGAAGTCTGCGGTGTCGTAAATCTTGAGCTCTGGTGGGAGATTCTCTTTCCATCGCCTGAGGTTCTCGACAGTATTGGAAGTCAGCTCCTGCAGTCGGTGCTTGGAGATCTCGCAGTTGCCGTATCTATTCCTGTCAGCTACCTGTTCCCATTTACTGATTTTACCTGAAGGCTCACAAAACATCCGTTAACGGCAGCATAACCTCGTACAACGATACCCACTGGAAACAAACCAGGCCAAGTGGATTTGGCAGATTAGCCATGTTCTTGGACAGATATGGCGAGCCGTATTGCTGCCACTTCAACGGCGGAACGGGGCAATTCGGCATTCCACCGGGCTTGGGAACAGTGATGCCACCGGTTGTATTTCGTGTTGGGCGGCCCAGGTAGTAGCCCCAGAATCTACATTGTCAGTTGAACGTTTGTGTGGTCCATGGGTCCAAGATCAACGTACTGTTCACTCATATACGCAGCCCAGAAGGTAACCTGGCGTGCCTCCGCATCCTCGCCGAGGATCGTGCCTCGTTCCACATAGGGCGCCATGTCTAGGTGCAAGCCGAGGTCGAAGGCGAGTCGCATTGCCATGCCTGCTTGTGTTAGTTTCATATCTGTTGTCGGTATATGGTTTTCGGAGACGTACCGCTATACAACCACCCCCGTGTATCCCTTGTACACGACGCCTCGTAGGCGCTTAGTATGACCAGACACTGGATAGTAGCTAAGGAGGGAGTCTCCAGGTCAGATTCCACCAATAGTCTGGCTCGATCGCCGAAGAACTCGGCGAGGGAACGCGGGAAGGTTACAAGGTCCGGGTGGTATTTAGATTCGTAGGATGCACCGACAGCGCACCTACACGCAGGTATTAATTTGGCACTTTTAGCTGATGAAAAAAGTGGGGAAATCGGCTTACATTGCATCAGACAAAGCGCGCGAATAGTACGGTGTATCCACCCCCTCGTACATCTTCTGAGCCCTGGACCGCCAGAACACATCCTCGCTTACGGCATGCATGCAGGGGTCATGCCAGGTGAAGTAGAGTTGCAGTAAATGCTTCTCAAAAGGCTCATCCACATCGAGAGCCAGGCCCGCATTCTCGAGAGTCTCCTGGGTACCCCTGGTGATGGAAACGGGAGATGCCGGTGCCACTTCAACCAGCACGTCCAGCAAGGTGAAGTTCGATGTGGATCCAAAGTATCGTAGTTGGCCTCCATGTGTGACCTGCAGCTTTCCAAGGCGGCATGAGAGCTGGTTCGTCACTTCGTCTTCCTCTTCTTCGTCACTGGTCCCGACCAAGGGGGCAGCTTCATGCGGTGGTTCGACTGGGGGAGGATGTCGCCAGCCGGGATCAGCGAGTTCAAGAAGTGCAGAGGCAACATTTGGGGAGGAAATGTTGTTTTCGACAGGCGCGGTAGAGGCCGACATCCCGGTGTCCTGGGATATCGGCTGCGCTGCGTCCAATCCCAATGATACCGGTTCTAACATCTCACCAACATTGAGCGTCGGTTCGTGGATGGTTGGCTGCGGTGTCTGAAGCCCGATGACCCCGGTCTCGGGGAGCTCATGGGACTGAGACGCGAGAGCCGCTTCCAAGGCGTCGTAACTGGCATCTATCGCCGGCCGCGATGTCGCCTTCCCTGTCCCATTGATATCCTCAAATTTCAGCTCCACCGTCTCGAAGACATCTTTCATTGTCTTAAAGTCCCGCTCACCCATGGATGGAACGTCCAGTCCCTGCTCCTGGATATAGCGTGATAGCTGGTTGATGCGCTGGGCAAGAACGCCGATTGTGATGCGAAGTGGTATCCTCGAACCATCTTAGTAATTGGCCTCAAAACCTCCTCCATCATGACTGGGAGAGTCCAGAGTCACTACTCACTTCCGCTTATCATCGGTCGAGCGATATGTACATTTCTTCCCTTTGGATCTGCAGATCGTGCACGCGGGCGTAATCCCGTCGCACTTCACTTTACCCTCCCGGCAGGGGTTGCACGCCGTCGTGACATGCTTTCTGGGCGGCTTTGATGCTGTTGACTGTCGAGGCGTCATTTTGAAGCGACATTGCTGTCATCAGCTCCAGTTGCCTTTGTGCCTGATTGACTGCGATGGTCGAAAATTCGAGCGAGGGGTCCGGAATCCGAATTCCGGGATATTCACGTGACGCCTCCCCACAAATTCTCGGAGGGGGTTCTGGGGGTATCTTCAGTAAGGGGTTGAGCTTTGAACGGGAATTGGCTGTTGCATTCGGATACTGTCGCGTCGATGGTTTCATGAACATGAGGCCTCTGAAGATTCGTACACGTCAAACTGGCTGGGCGCACAATGTTCGTCTTCCAGACTGTTTCTTTAGCAATATATGTCGCTGGCACACCACAAAAATTCCGTAGCATATTCGAAGGGTTTTTACGTCATGAACCACCAAGACATTCTATAAGTCTCACTGGTGCTGTTGGGTAGGTAGATATATCTTTGAAGCAAGCCTCGGGCCTACTGAGGTACTAAGGTAGGGTAATTCGTAGCAGCTGTTGTCTGTCCGCAAATACTCCGTATGGGGCGATGTTATGTTACGGAGCAAAGAGACCCTTCGTTCGAGTCCACAGACCGATTTGACTTAGAATGGCACCTTACCTATTCGAGGATTAATAGCTGTCTAATATCATCCCGAGGTTAATGTCAACCGTGCAAGCCCTTACCTAATGCAATCTCAATTGCCCTTCACATGTAACGTACCTAGGCCAACGACGTCCCAGTAAGCACTAACCAACCAACCTGTCTCCGAGAGCCAAGATCGTTAAGAGATGTTGCCAACACGCTCTCCTCTCTCGGCGAGTGGGGAGATTAAACCCTGGGAACTGCCCCTCGATTGGCTGACAATTCGAGGAATCGCCCGGCCGTTCCCCGCACCGCGCATGGGGCTCCAAGTTGAGGGGGCTGTGCTCGTGTTAGGCAATTAGTCGCGTCGGATGTTCCAGAACGTCATAAGAGCAGAAGACCCTTTCTCAACCTGCGACGTCTGGTGCGGTGGTGCTCAGAAACCCGTCTGTCTGCATTCACCCTTCTCGCCCAGCCCTACGACGGGAATCTCCGGTTCATTTCGATCTGAATCTGAAACGGCCGTCTAATTGGCGATCGAGGATTCGCTCGAGCCACCATGCGCTGGGAGGCTCTGCGGTCGGTCGGTGGGGTTGCCCTGGGGCTCCTGCTCCAAGGGCGGCCGGCCACATCAGACATCCCCATTGATATCACATCAACTGGTATGCAACCGTTTCCAACTATGAATTACATCTCGTTATGCCACCCTGCGATGGCCAATTGGCGCCACGTTTACCTACCCCCATCACAATATCATTCTGTGTGCTAATCTCGAAACTGCAGACTCACTAAAATCCGCCGGAAAAGTCATCGCCGCCCCAATGATGGAATTCTATGCACAAAATCAAACGGAAGGAATTCCGGGGAAACTCACCGACACGTGGTACATCGCCGGCGCGATGTTCATGACGCTTATACAATATTGGCACTCGTCAGGCGATGGTCAATATAATTCCATTGTATCGCACGACCTCATGTTTCAGGCGGGGGATAATTTTGATTTTTTCGATTCGAATTATAGTCAGTGGTTGGTGGGTTTCCCATTCCCCTCCGCCCTGTATGAGGAGAGAGGGAACTGGTTGATGGAAGGGATGGCATGCTGATCCGGCTTGCAACAGGGCAACGACGACCAAATGTTCTGGGGTCTCGCAGCAATAACAGCATCCGAAACCGGGTTCCCCGAGATCGCAGGAAAGCCCACATGGACATCCCTCGCGCGAGCCGTCTTCAATATGCAGATCAACCGCTGGGACACGAGTTCGTGCGACGGGGGCATAAACTGGCAGATCCACCTGTGGCAAGAGGGGAACACACTGCGGAACGCGATCTCCAACGGCGGACTGTTCCAACTCGCAGCTCGATTAGGCCACTTCACGAAAAACGAGACGTACTTCAAGTCCGCCGAGCAGATCTGGGACTGGTCGGTTGATTCGCCGCTCATTCAGCCGGGCCAGGATTGGCTTGTTGCGGACTCGACGTCGGGGGATAATAATTGTGCGGATAGCGATCATATGCAGTGGACGTATAACTACGGGTCGTACCTTGCTGGCTGCGCGTTTATGTACAATTCGGTGAGAGGCCCAGATTGAGCCTTGATATTTCCTTGTTTAAGGCCTTGACATGCTAACGGGAGCTTAAGACCGGCGAAGAAAAATGGCTCAACGCCACAACAGGACTCCTTGGCCGGCTGGAGAAGCAGTTTTTCCCCGAGGAGTATGGAGGGAATGTCATCTCCGAGGTCTCCTGCGAGAAACTTCATACTTGCAATCGGAATATGCTCTGCTTCAAGGGGTGGACCACCATGTGGATGGCGTATACGGCGATCCTTGTCCCACAGACGCGGGAGTCCATTATGGCGAAACTTCAGGGATCTGCCCAGGCTATCGGCCGCCAGTGTGATGGAGATGGAAGTGAGAATCTTTGTGGATTGCGCTGGTACCAAGACACCTTCGATGGGATCAGGGGCCTGGAGGTGCAGATGGCTGCCCTTGGCGGCATCACGGCTAACCTGATGCTCATGACTGGTACAACAACGCTGACGATCGACACGAATCCCAGCGCGGAGGAACATCACCTGGAAACGTCGAGCGATGACGACATTGGACCGGATGCACTACCGGTTATTACTACGGGGGACCGTGTGGGTGCCTGGATCCTGACGGGGAGTTGGAGTCTGGGGATTGCTGCGGCGGCGTGGTGGTTGATTAAACAAGATTAGCTATTCGTCGGTGGGGTCTGCTCTGAGCAGCACGTATACGACCATGAAAATGCATATTCCATATCTACTACCAGCCAGTAAGGTACCCACGAACATCGCTCTAAATTCTAAGCATACATATACTGCGGATCGCTCCTTGTGGAGTGCATCATACTGGTGCGGCCGGACGTGGAAGAAAGTTCAAAAGGGCCCCTGGGGGTGAACCTCGGTTCAAGGGGAGCTTCCACCAGGACTCGGCGGGCTACTAGTCAAGTAAAGTGAGTCAA
This sequence comes from Aspergillus calidoustus, assembly GCA_001511075.1. Taxonomy (NCBI): domain Eukaryota; kingdom Fungi; phylum Ascomycota; class Eurotiomycetes; order Eurotiales; family Aspergillaceae; genus Aspergillus; species Aspergillus calidoustus. The sequence continues at coordinate 84,137 of CDMC01000027.1, read as the reverse complement.
GTCTCTGTCCCTTAGGCGAGATCCCTTAGACGAGAACCACTATATCGTCGTCGACCCTTTGTTCTCGCACGTATTCGCTCCTTAGCAGCGCTCTCTCGCGGTCTTTCGACTACAAGATTGTCAAGGCTTCTCCTGCCCGACGGGTTTCGATCTCTTTCTTCCGACCCTGTGAGCGCCGCCAGCTTCAAGGAGGTCTTCATCTCGCTACTTTTCTCAATAACATGATCAATCTGCTCTCTGGAAAGAGCCAGATGGATTATAGTCACGTCACCCTAAATCCCGTTAGTATCACGATAAACAATATGGATATTCTGGGCCATACGTCTTCTTCGTAAGGATAGCCGAGTTCGCGGATTGCACGAGAGTGCACAAGCCTCCTGGGAAATCGGGTCTTGCCTCTACGAGGATATTGCTTGGGTGCTACCACAGGCTCCTCCTTCTCAGCTTCCCGTCGTTCGAGTCGCATGGCTTGGTCGTTTTCTTGGCGGTCCTTTTTGGGTACGTGGGGGAGATGCGTATCGATCCACACTATTTCCGCCTCCGGGTCCTTGATGACCATCTGACGACTTCTCTCAACGAGAGCTACAACCTGCTCCTGGGAAAGCGCTTTCTCGATGATAAAAAAGTCACCCTGAAAACTATTAGTCCCATCAGACACAGAATGGACATGGCGGGTTATACCTCTTTTCTGTATGGGTAACCCGCTTCGCGGATAGCCCTGGTATTCACGAGCCTCAGCGGCACTTGGGTGTTCCCTCTCCGGGGATATGGCTTTATCTCCACTCCAATCTCCTCATATTCGTGTTCCCGCGGTTGAACTAGGACCCCATCAGCCAAATCTCGACGACCCCCCAGGAGGAAGGGAGGAGGGCTACTTATAACGACGGGGCCGGGGCGGAAGCCACGATGTTCCTCAAAGGGAACAACCTCGTGTGAGGGACGTCGATCAAATGTATCAAGCGAGGATTGGCGTCGTATCAACCTAGGTAGAGGAGGAGGAGGGGACGGCTCTCCATAGCGGTGCTCATGGTGAAAGTCTCTGTTGCGCCAGCGAGGTGGAATGGGATAGCGATCCGATTCTTCGTCGAGGTCGCTCCGCTGGTACCTTGTAGATAAGTCTCTTTGGGGAACATGGGGGTCAAAATCTGCGAGTGCTGATGACTGATCGTAGTCGAGGTCGATGACATTCGGTTCATTATCATCCACATCATTTTTCACCTCGGACATGTCTGCGTCGAAACTAAGCCCCGCATCTAGCGGACTCTGTCCTTGGGTCTGAAGTTCCTCGAGTGACCGAGGCGGACTAGTCAGGGAAGGTAATCGCAGCTCCTGTCGCACATCCCGCCACAGAGACTTGAAGAACTCCATATCACCCTCGGGAAGGGATCCGTCCACAGGCGTGTACTCTTCGTCTGGGGTGGAATTATTGTCATCGTCGGGGCTCGGGAAATCCTGCTGCAGGCGCTCTTCAAGTGACCCTCCGCGTCCTCCAAAATACAAAGCTGCCTTACCCATGACCGCGTACTGGGGGCGGCGCGATCTAGATCTACCCTGTATTAAATATCCACCTGCGTTGCCCATCTTCATGTACGGCGCCCGTTGTGACCTAGATCGACGCTGTCCAATAAACCCACCCGCGATTCGCATCACTGCGGACTGGGGCCGCCGGGTCCGTTTGGGAGCCGGCGGGAAGCCCAGCTGGCTGTAGAGTAAAGAGTACCCGCCAGAGGAAGACTGCGAGTCGATAGATTCGCCATCCATCTGCCACGAAACCGATATGTGTGCCAGTGACAGCATGTGTTCTGCAACGTGGCTCATCATCCCGTCGGCGGGTATAGTGGCGGTCAGATCAGTTGGGCAGAAGGGGCAGGTCGTTAGCAAATTGTGCGGTGCCAGTTGCTGGTGGCTGGCGTCGGCAATCTCATCCAACTCGTCGTCGGCAAATTCCCCGGTATGGCAGGTATACATATGGTCTTTAAAGGCCGACTCGGCTTCGAAGATCAGGGTCGTGTCATGACTCTGGTCCATACACGTCCAGCCAGTGACCATATGGCGGTCTCTCATATGCTTAAGCCAGTCTCGGCCCGATTCGAAGAGCGTATTTGTTGTTGGGCAGTCGTCGAAGGTACAGAAGTAAGGCATGATATCTTGAATGACATGTTTTCTTGGGATATTAGTACGTGGCGGCCGTCAGCGGGCTGGATACTCACTTCCACCTTTCCCCGGAGAATTCCAAAGATGAGCAGACCATATAACAAAAGGGACATTCATACTCCATCGCACCTGGCGGTACCTTCGGCGGGAGTGGCAAATCTTCCTGACTGCATTCGACGTCCTCGTGCTCGGCGCTGACGGCAGACTTTAATGATCTCACGGCCCTCACTCGTTCAGGTCGTGCCGTCGTCGCTGTCATTACGGTAGGGAGTGTTACTCGCTCTTTCTCTCCCGCTGGGCTTGCGGGCGACGAAATGGATCCCCTCACGCTGAATGTGGCTCCCAACGAGGATCTTGGCTGTGCCGGCGCCGGTTTTATGGGAGTTGGCCGTACTGTGGGCTTCTCCCATTTGGCCCGGAGGTAGGCAAAATGTTGCTGGCGGAGACATATGGTATTGACGACTCGTGCTTGAAGTACCTGGCTAGCGGGGGAGTGTCTCAGACGATACTCAATGAGCCTTTCGACCCCTTTGCGAAACTCGTCTGTCAGGTTGACACCATTTTCATCGAATTCGATATACGACTCTATCTTGACAAATCTGCGGAGGATTCCCGACCGGCGAACCGCTCGGGAAAGTCGAAAGAGCTCTTCTAGAGTGTCGCTCACAAGAGTGCTTGGGTTGGCCTCATCCGGAATTGCAGGATTCTTAATCATGGAGGTACATCCTGCCGGGTTTGTTAGCGTTGTCCTCTACAAAAAGTTGGAAGCCCGGGGTTGTACGGATAAGACTGCTCTGTAGGTCATCCAACAGCTCGCACATGGAGGATTCAAGAAGGGGAGCATTTCGTAGCCTCCAGTCCATGGACGCCCTTGTGGGAGCGAAGACGAAGTTGTTTGCTGACCACAGATTGAATCGAAACATCTGGTTCTCCCACTCCAGCCGGGCATCCTCGGTCGGGGTCAGCTGTAACATCCCCTCCAACCCCAGGGCACACTGTGCGGCCCTTTGAGCAATGGCCATAACTGAGATGTAAAAGGTCTGGCCTAGAGATTTGGTTTGACCTCCCAGGCATCACTTTGCCCCAAAACGAAAGACTCCAATGTCAGACGCGATCGAAGCCGGCAGGTGGTGATGGCAAAGCGCCAGCCTGCCTACACAACGATGGATTATTGGCTCGCATCATGCAGCTGAGGAGGGGTAAATCTCGTGACTGTCAGCAGTCCACTTCCTCCCAGCTGAGATCCTCCCATACCGCGATCATCGTTCTGATCGATATCGAAGAGCAGATGCAGCTCCAATACTTGATCACCAGTCCGGATGGGACGCAGCATCTGGACCTTGTGGAGGTTGTCGCTGACGTCTCGGTCGCGATTCGCGCGGCTCTGAAGAAATCACCGCCACTCTACCGGGGCCTGGGTCCATCACTTGCCTCTCTAGTGGTTGAGATAGGGAGCCTCGATTTTGACCAGCAGTCCGCTACAGCTAGAAAACTACGGCAACAGTTGGTGGCGGTTGCCGACTCTTTGGATGCCGCCCTCCACAGCGACAATGTCCGCGCAAAGTATCACCAGCTCACAGGCAGCAAGACGAAGTCCGGCCTCCGATTTTCGCTCTTCCAATCGTGGATGGCCAACCCACAGAATGAGTCGTATGCGGACAAGTGGAAAGATTTCCCATATCCAACTCTCGGAATGCTAAGCGAACTGGTAGAAAGCCAGGCTCGTGAAGGATTTCACCTAGGAGACATTTTGAGTGACGACCGAGTGGTGATTGATCGACTGAAGAAACAGGTCAAAGACTGGAATAGGCTTGTGGACTTAGTGTACGATGGCGGTCTGGATGAAAATGCAGATAACGCTACCGACCACAACGAACTGACGTCGTTTGTCAAGGAATCCGCATTTTGGGGCGAAGACAGCATCCGGCGCCTTTCCTGCACCTTGCACGACGTGCTGCACTACAACTGGCCTTGCCCTGTTGAGGACCACGAGCATAACGGGTTGCTAGGGCACTGCAGCAGTGCGAAGCTTCGGTTGGACCCCGGGTGGAGCTGCCGGGGCCTGGATCCGAGGGACGCCAGCTTTTTTGTTCTGTTAACAGGGTCTGAGATTATGCAGGAGTGTCGAGTCTGTCTTGGTTCTCCGTGGTATTGCCCCTTCCCCGGCTCGTCTGTAGCAGAGCGACTGATTCATGTAGTACCGTCGGCGAAACAGGCACGCTCGTCTGCCAGGTCAACCACGAAGACTCGCGACTCATGTGCCTACAGCTAGCGAAAGACGAGAACAACGTATTGTGGCCGCTGCCGCTTGGACAGCCTCCGGAAGCTCTTCAACCGGATGAGAGATATATCGAGCAGAGCTTGGGGACCCTGCTTGATGTTGTCAAGCCAACCTATGCGGCGAAAAGGGTGTTGGGTGTGATCCTTGCACGGTCGTTCTTGCATCTGCTGGGCGGCCCGTGGATCCCTCGCTCGTTTTGCATCGATGACATCTCGCTGTTCTGCCATCTCAAGGGGGACAAGCCGTACCCCATGTTTGACAGGGTCTTCTTGTCGACAAACTTTGCGACATTTCACCGGTCGGGGGTAGAAGTCAAGCAGCAGCGCAGTTCGTTCAGCGTTCATCCATTTCCGCCGATCCTCGCGCTGGGGATCATCTTGACAGAGATTGAACTAGGGGACGATCTCACCCAGCTGTACAGTGACCCAGCCGTGGCGAGGTTGAAGAGCCGGCCTTACGAGCTCGCAAAGTGCCTCCTGCGCGAATGTCAGCGGGGATTCCACGAGTCGGGACTGCTTCGAGCTGTCAAATTCTGCATTGAACGCGAATCGTTTCTTCGTTTCGCAAACACCAGTATCGACGCACTGTTCTCGAACCAAGAGTTTGTCAATGCCTTTTATCGGGGTGCTGTCCGACCGCTGGAACAGGACCTGGTAGCGGGCGCGAAGTGGACGTGGGAGGAGGTCAAGTGGTTGGAGCGGGCAAAGTTTGACGACGAAGGAGTGTGCAGAATCATCACCGACTCGCCGGCAAAGACTCGGAAGGGGACATTGCTTAATGGTGATCAACGGCAGGAGCGACCAACTGCAGGCGTGGCTCCCCACTCACAGGGCTTGTCGAGGCTGACATCGCTTGCCGAGCATGATTCACCTCCTGCCCTCGCGTTTGAACCGCCATGTTTACCCTCTTCTTGCGTTCAGCCCCTGACCAGCTGGAATAAATGCACAGAATCTGCCCCTCTGCTCTCTGAAACGCCACCTTTACCGTCCAGCAAGGATGACTTTGAGGTAGCCATCATATGCGCCCTGCCCCTTGAAGCAAACGCCGTCCTCTCTCTCTTCGATCATTTATGGGATACGGACTCGCCGCTCACCGGCCGAGACGCAGCTGATCCCAATTCCTACTCAATGGGGGTAATGGAAGGTAGGAACGTTGTCCTCGCACATCAGCCCGGTATGGGCAAGGCTACAGCAGCCAGTGTTGCATCCTTTTGCGCAGCGAGTTTCAGAAACGTAAAGCTTGCGCTTCTCGTTGGTGTGTGCGGAGGCATCCCGTTGAAGAAGCCCAAGACCGAGATTCTCCTAGGGGACGTCATCATCAGCAGGGCTGTCATGCAGTACGACTTTGGCCGACAGTTTTCCGATAAATTTCGACGAAAAATCGACATTGAGAATTCCCTCGGTCGGCCCAATGCACGGATAGCGTCCCTACTTGCGAAACTGGAAACGCAGGTCCATCGGCGGAAGCTCCAGGAGAAAATCAGCCAGCATCTGTCGGGCATCGATCATCTTGTCCGTTATCCTGGGGAACGGGAAGATACGCTCTTCCCCCCGGCTTACCGACACAAACACCAACACTTCGCATCCTGTGAGACCTGCGCGAACTGCACCACCCCTACCGCTTCCACTTGCGATGCTGCTCTAGAGTCAACCTGCGCCGACCTAGGCTGTGACGATGCACAACTTGTCCAGCGCACCCGACAAAACAAGAGGCACGCCCCGTCCGTTCACATTGGCGTCATCGCTTCCGGCGATAGTGTCATCAAATCTGGGATCCATCGCGATGCGATCAGCAAGGAAACAGGCGTGATAGGATTTGAGATGGAAGGGGCTGGAGTGTGGGATACCATCCCCTGTGTCATCATCAAAGGCGTCTGTGACTACGCCGACAGTCACAAGAACAAGCTATGGCAGGACTATGCTGCCGCAACAGCTGCTGCCTGTGCCAAAGCTTTTGTACGCCAGTGGTAGATTGGTCTCTTCCATACATATATTTGCTAGAGACGATAAAGGGTCGCCCCGCTCCCTCCGAACCCCCACCGGCCGAGGCAAAGTTTAGCGTATGAGTTGAATGGATATACTCATTGTATCCGTTATTTGTTACAGGTCAAGTTCATCTAAACACCTGAAAGACACTTGAATGGGCGGCTATTGTCAACACTTCTTTGATGCTTGACCATCGGATCCTTTCCACCGTACGCTGCAGGTTTCCTATGGCGTTTGCTGTCGGTGGTCTTTGTCCGGGCTATTGACTATTTAAGCCAATTCGGATGCCCTCGACCTTAAGGTTGGCTGTTTTGAGCAATTAATCCATTTCCTCAATCTCTTGATAATCTCGCAATGGGGTTGGCAGACTTACGCAACTTCATGCCCGTCCGACATGGGGCCAGGCGCTCCTCTACAACCCACCCAGTTCGCTCACACAAAAGTCTCGGTGACTCTCCGACCTCAATTCTCAATCTCCCACCGGAGCTCATTGAAGTAATTGCGCGGGCTCTCCCCCTACCCGCCTTGAAAAGTCTCCGGCTAACATGCGGATACTTGTACAGTGCAACGCAGTCGCTTTATATCGGAAAGGGTTTTGAAATTGTGCCCACAGACCTTGGACAGGACAGCTTGAGCCATCTGAGCATGGCCTCCAATAACTCTGACCTGGCGCCGAGAATCACAAAGCTAATCGTCGAAGCGAAAACCGGATCATGCAGTGAACACCCATTTGGCGGCCGGGTAACGCCCTTCGGCTCGGGGCTCTCGTGGCCTCGCGATGGACCCGTCGCCGCATCAAGCTCTCAGAAACAGTGGTGATGTGCTTCGGCGTCTACCCAACTGCACTCAGCTCGTTATAACTGCCAAGAACTGTGACATGTATCTGGAGGCCTGGCGAGATGCTGAAGTTGACGGACTTGCCCTCGACCCCACAATTGAGCTGGTCCTGTTTCTCGTTGCCAGCGCGCGGATGCCCCTGCGCCATTTTAACATGTGGCTCTGCACGAAGTGGCAGGAACCGGACGACTGTACGGACATTGACTAGAGGCTGATCAACACATCTGTTCTCCAGACAGACTAGTTCGAGGCTGCGTGTGCCGGCCTTCAGTCGTTTACATTTGGTCGCCTCATGGATGAGCGTGGAATCAAATGCGTGAACATAGCCATTCCAGTGCTCAAGGCTGCAACCAATCTACGATGCTTAACGCTATACCTCAACGAAGGGTCCCAGTCGCTCGCCTTCTTCAACCACCTCCTGTCCGCAGACCTCAAGTGCCGTCTTGAAGAAATAAGAATTGAGGCTTCCCCACCGGGCTCTGGGGAGTCCCTGAGAAAGTCTCTGGCTCAGTACGAGGGCACCCTCAAACAGCTACGCCTGCGTGGCATTTCCTTAAAAAAGGGAGGTTGGATCCAGCTCCTAGACCATCTTCGCCTTGACTTCAAATCACTGAAGCACATTGGGCTCGACAGGTGTATGCAGGATGCGACCCAAAGATATCTCCATTTCAAGGAGATCACAGGACGTACGAGAGAACTGAAAGGGTCATGGTATCACGATCGACCCGTATGGAGAGACGCGCGACCATCACGTATTTATTACGAGGGGCCACATATGGCTAAGGCGTTGAAGGTATTGACGGAAGAAGCCAGGTGGGAGGCAGGAGTGGCGGGCAGCACAATGGATCTTGGCCGCGCGCCATATGGACTTGCAGGTGATTGGGGGCGATGTCTGTAGGACAGACCCTCAATCCTAATACAACGACTGTAACCTTCGTCCTCGAAAATCTGTCCTTGATTGTCCGTGTACAAGTTGCAAGTGAAAATACGATAGGTATATCGTATTAGACCAAGAAAGAATATGTCCTAGGTAAACTAGCCTCATTCCGATTATCTCTACTACACTGTACATATCTGACTAGTAGACCTGATTCATCCCCTCACCAGCACAGTCAATGTAAAGCTGCTACTAATATCCAACCACCGCATTGGCTCAAGCGCCGGGCTCAGGCCATATTGCGCGTAGATTAGAAATATTTTCCTGCACCAAAACTAAGTATTCATTTCTGTATAGCTGCGACAAGCCTCCATATCTGAACCACGAGATGAAGATGGAGGCTGTAAGGAGAAGTCGCCAATATTCTTGGGGAGCCGAGTGGCGGCGATATTCATAGGAATGGCGCAGGGTTCTCTTCTTGCTTTGACGGCAACACCTAGTCGTACTACAAATATCAGAGAAGGGCACCTTTCTGTCTTTTCGACGGCTGTGCCGAGGTGTATCTCCCCAGCTGTGGAGCCGAGTTGGGCGTTTCGTCTACTGGTTTGATTGCAGATCAAGTCGCCGAGTGTTTGGGAGCGATATCTATTTTCCTTACACTTCAATTATGCGAAACCTCCACTCCTATGCTCACTCACCCTTTCCATCTAGAAACACCCCAGATTATGACTCCTCTCAAACTCCACGGTCAATCATGCACACACGTACTGAACACCTCAACACCGCAACACCACCAGCTGCCGCTTCCCGTGGTCTTGAATTCCTGTCGTATACCACCTAATGCTGGAACTCACAAATCCGCGGCTCCGAACTGCGCGCCGCAAGTCTCGCATCCCGCGCCACGATGTGGTCTCGCTCAGTCACGCAGCCCGCATCGGGACCCACGCAGACGATATGACTATACCCAATCAGCAGGTGTTCATTCCCCATCCAAATGCACAATAAAAGATAACCGAGAGGCTGAAAATGAAACCACAAAACACAATAAAGGGGCGGGCGGTTTCATACTCATCCTCAAACAACCGGTCGCAGGCGCCGCCGGGGCACAGCTCATCACGCATAACCTCCTGCACGTTCACGAACTGGTTGTAGATATCTTCGTAGTTGGGCACGAGACCCGCGATGCCACCAGGGACGATCTTGTCGTATGCGGCGACGACGACTTCCTGCGCGAAGTTTTCGGCGTTGTCTAGATGGCGAACCAGGTTAGTATTTCGCTCTGCTGCCTCTGGGTTATCCGCCAGGGAGAGAGGAGGGAGGAGGTAAGTACTAGTCTTGGCGTATGCATCACAGATATAGTCATCCTCGTCGTAGTCAGTAAGCCATGCGTCGGATGCTGCCTCTCTGTTAGCGGAACTGGATATTTTGCGTCTGGGATGGATGCGTGCGTACCCGAGTAATCTCCAGCGGAGGCATTCACGTTGGCGTCGCGGATGTGGCCGATCTCGTGGAACCAGAAGCGGATGTAGGGGTACATGTCGCCGGTGAAAACAATGTCGCCGAGGTCAGAGCTATTCTTGTTAGATTGCTGTACGAACGGTAATACTCTGGAGGCGGCGGGGTGAAGACTTACAAAGCATAGGCCAAAAGCTGCCCCGCGCCGCGTTCGGGGAACGCTATAGAGTTGGTCAAGTCAGCCTCGATGACCCTCTTTACTAACAAAGATGTTTACAACGTACCGAGCTGCACCCGAACAAGGCTCCTCAACCGCACAGGGAGACGCCCGAAGTTGTCAATCATTTTCTCAATCGACATGGGCGCGTCCTTGTGGCGACAAATCACCCAGGGCCTGTCGCAGTCCTCGTAGAAGACGTTGTAGACCTCCATGTCGTAGGGGCTCTTGTTTTCCCAGGATTCGGCGACGTCGTGGCAGCGTGCCGGGAGCCCTGTATTGGTTCTGTTAGACGTGTCTTTCTAGGTGGGTTTCGACGGGTAATGCTTACAGCCATATTCCCACGCTTCGTAAGTTGAGGGGGTGGACTTGAGATGGTTGTAAAGGTTGGTGTCCATCTGGTCGAAGGGGACGGCGGGGTCCATGATGGGCTTGTCAAGTTCCGCGAGGACTCCTGTGCCCTGGAGAGACAGGGATAGGGCGAGCGCCGTCCATACTGTTCGTGCTGCGATGTTGCGCATGTTGATTAGTGACGGTTGAAAAGACGAAAGAGAAGATGTTGGGATCTACAGGGGAAAAAAAAAAGGCTGCGATCGGCCCTTATATAGGCGCTGCCAGGTTCTGCAGCCTGGGTGGATCCTGCAGCTGAAGCGCCAGGATTTACGGAGTAAAGCGTTCTTGAAATTAAGGGACTGCAAGAGTGGCATTTTTGGCCCCCATTGCTGCTCAGCCTACCTAATATTCCATCTTTGCTTGCCCCGGGAGTCATTGGGGCTCGCAGGTGATACCCTATGCAATTCATGGACTATCATGACTGATGATGAATTATTTGCATAATATTATTCTCTGCAGAGCAACAAAAGAGAGCTCCTGGTGCTCTAAGAGTCCGGGGAAAGTCGAAACAAGCACAGCCCTGCTCATGACAAGAGGTCGGCTTGGCTGATCTTGGCAGGCGTATCATCTCCAGCTCCACGGTTCAGCCCCAGACGTCTAGCGGGTGCTAACTAGCGGGAAAGGGCCGATTCTCTTCGGTGGGGGCGCCGCATAAAAAAACAAGGGGTGAAGACAAAAGCTTGAGAACCCAGGATCGTCGAGGCCGAGTGTCGCATCCGCCGTCTTCCACGTGCCATGAGGGATCATGTTTCGGGTTGACATGATTGAGCCATCACTGCTATTCTGGGACCAGGGGATATGCTGGGAATTTCGATTCAGGCCACCCGCGAGTCAGGCATATCTTGCATGACTGGGCGCCTAAGAGGTCCACCAATGGTGTTCCAGATCGTTTAATATGCGATATCCACTTTCACAGGGCTTGGACCCCAGATATAGATTGCGAGGCGTGCAGCTCCCCTGTAGAGTCAAGTACTGTTGGAGCTGTTTAGGCGCTGGCTTGGTTGTGAACAAAGTCGATCAGGTTCCTCAGAAGAGCTGTTGCAAGCTTTGTTTATAGTCGCTGGTCCTCGAGACAAATCCGGCCCTTTTGTCGCTGGTGTGTTGTTTTATGGACCATAGATCTATTACCTCTCCAAGCCCGGTAGGCATATGTCTCCCTGAGTAGCAGACCGTCTTGAGGATCCGTGGCTAACAATCGATCAGTGCATTTATAACCATCCTTGCTGGCTATATATCTAGTTTCCCGCTCCTGAATTGCTATTTTGATCCAGCTGCAGCTTTATCGCCCCAGCGCACAGGGCTGGTAACTTCTGATTGGGCCAGGATTATTAACACTAATGGCATCACTACCTGGTAGCAAGTCTGATAAAGGGTATGAAATTCTAGAGAATATGTGGTTAGTGAGATAATGTTTCGCTTGCGGTGCAAAATTAAGAGTAGGCCCCAAACTCTGGATTCGACGTATGTATATGAGCTCAACTGATTGCTCTATCCTCATGTCGTAAACTATGTGTTTACATCGTGTCCTAATGTTTCAAGCAATCGATCCATTTAGCTTATACCTCTCGCGGAACTCGCCCTCATTTACTAGTAGTATCCCAACAAGGAAATCCATACTTTAACTAGGGTTTTCAAGCTCTCAGGTTGAGCCGTTCACTCGTTTGCAGTTTAGGTGTATTTGCCGTCACAGCAGACGAGTTCTAGGTCCCTCGGCTCGCAAACAAGTGAGGTGAAACCACCCCTCTACGACGAGAAGAACGACTACAACACTCACGTCAGTACCAGTGCCGGCTTTTGCACCCGTTGCCTACGTGTGCCGAAACGGGATAATCATCAAGGGTGATGTGGCTGCTGGAAATGGGCCTACTTTATTGTAGAGAACTTGTCTCAAATTGGAGGGTTTGTAATAAGAGAAAAGGGAGACAATCTTGTCCTAGACAGGTATATGCTCTAGGCATGCCCATATCAACCCTATAATGTCGGGTCATTGTGGTTACTGCGGAAATGTCAGCCGCAAAGAGGCACCGAGGTTGCTTGACAGTAACTCCGTTACCTTCCTGTTCGCGTCTCAGGGCACAACCGCAGGAAATATACTTTGTGGGCATCATCCCACCAGAATGAGAGTTAAATCCTGGCAAGTGGCGCAACTGGCTCGCCATCCTCTTTATTTTCTTTTCCCTGTCTTCTTGAACACCACGTTCCATCGACCAACACATACCATCATGGCACGCACCATCATCAAGCTGCCACTTGAGATCCATCTCGAAATAGGCGACTATATATCTTTCACAGATCTCCCAAAATTAGTCCGCGCCTGCAAATTCTTCGCGCGGATCCACAGCCGACGACTGCACAACCGCAGATTTTCTGGAGCGAAGCTCGACGCTTGGTTCATCACCGACTGGCGATCGGAATTTGCCCCCGACCATGTCACAGCCATGGCGGACAAGCTGCTGCCGACAAATGACCCCTGGTCCAACAGCCTGCTGAAGTCCATTGAAGAGGCCGACAACGAACTGTGGCTCGATATCTTCATCAAGCGGGGCATGGACATCAACAAAAAAGACGACCACGGCTGGTCGCTGCTTCATTTCGCGCTGGAAGACGGACGCGATAGAGTTGTGAACAGGTTACTCGACGCCGGCGCTGATGTGCTTTCGCCGGCTGGCGGCAGGTTTCCCACGGTCGGCCTACCGTCTCATTATCTCTCGCGCACCACGATGGACAGGTTGATAGCCACTTTCAAGCAAGCTGGCGAAGATATATCCGCCCCTGGCCCCGACGGATCCCGTACGGCCTTGCACTACGCCACCCACCGCGGAGATCACCTAACCGTCAAGGCCTTGATCGAACACAGCGCCGGTGTTCTTGCGAAAAATATAGATGGGTATCTGCCTCTGCTCTTGGCAGTCCGGTTTAGACACTACCTCACCAGTGAGATCCTTCTCGAAGCAATGGCTCGAGACCCACGAGGCTACGGCCTCAACTCACCGATTCCAATGCTCACGAATCCCTCGGAATGCCTGCCCTCGGACCGGGGTATGCATCAGCGTCCAGGGGGTACAATCCTGCATCTAGCGGTCTGCATAGAGGACCCGCAGGCCGTGCGGCTGTTGCTGAAATACGGGGCAGACCCTCAGGCGGAGGATGATCCCATTCGGGTTTCTATTCGGCCTGAGACCCAGTTCACTCTGGCTGTGAAATTGATGAGTCCGCATCTCATCGACGCCTTCCTGAGCAGACCCAACCCCCCCAGACCAGTCCCCGCGCGGACCGGGAGAGGAAGGTGCTCCAACGTGTCGACAGATCCTGGAATCTGGCGGGGCTTCCCACGAGTAGCACTACCACCGCTACTTAGCCATTCGAACCCCGTCTACGTGGGCGTTAATCGGGCTTTGCCGCGTGTGTTTTCCATGTGCAAAGCTACGATACTCTTGGCTCCGCCCAGATATTAAACGACTGCATCATGCCCCTCGTCAGAGCGGGGTTGTCTGTCAATTACCAGGATTGCAACAGTTCTACATTGCTTCTACCTGTGCGGCTATCACTCGAGCTTTCGGGGCAACACTACGAGAAAGTTGGAGCTAATAGAATGCCTCTTGGATCATGGAGCCGACTGGGCCCGGCGAGCACATGGATTGGGGGGGACACTGTACTTCACAGACTAGCAACGCTCGCGCGTTACGCCTCCAGTTTTAATGGCATTATCCAGAGGATTGCGCGCGAGGGCGGCGGGAGCCCTGGCATGGCAGCTGTCAATGAGGACGGCGACACGGTGTTGCACCTCTACCTCGCATCCCTAACCCGACCGCCACCGAAATCTGAGATGATCAGCCTTCTGGTACAAGCTGGGTGTAGCCTGAATGTGCTGAATAAACAGGGGCGCGCTGTTGCTCATCGCGAAAACTCACCCCTGGTCATAGCTGAAATAGTGGACTTTTTCGAGGGTCTGGGGATAGATCTGTCTCTCCTTGACTCAGAGGGAAGGCCGCCTTTGCATTACGTGGTCGGTTGTGAAGATGTCACCTTGTACTCCGAGGGACGCGTCAGTTCGACCATTGTTGTCAAGCACCTCATTGCAAAGGGGGCGGCTCAGCATCCCGGGTGCGCCTCGTGTGAAGGGTTTGTCGCTACACTATGAAGGTCATGGAGCTGATGCCGATGATTTACGTAGTATCAAGAGGATAGTGACAGGTTTCGGATATTTGATAACCTAGAGGCAACCCAGCGGCCCATGTGCCTTGGCTCTTCATATACTTAGTCCTTCTTGCGCCGCTTTTTGCCAGGTTGCTCACTTTGAGGTGTATCTGCCGCCTCGGGTTCTTTTGTCGTTGCCTCACCATCACCTTTGTCTTCATCCTCTTCTTCCTCCTCATCATTCTGTTCCTCCTCCTCCTCCTCCTCTTCCTCGTTCTCGTCACCCTTGTCACCTTGATCCTCATCATCGACTCCCTCATCCTCCCGCTCATCCATCTCATCCTGGCCCTCTTCATCCCCCTCACCCTCCTTATCGTCATCTTCCCTCTGCTTCTCCTTCCCCTTGGCCTTACCCCTCCCCTTTCCCTTCGTATCCTTCTTATCTCCCTCCCTACTAACCTCCCCCCTCTTCCTCTTCGCCGTCTCCGTATTCCCCACAAACTGCTTCCCCTCCCTCGACCCCTCCACCTTCTTCGCCTCCGTCTCCTCCTTCTCCTTCTCACTCATCCCCTCCCACGCCTTCTTCGGCAGATACCTCTTCTCCGTCCCATCGTCCTGCTTCGCGTGTCCCGATCCTTCTTTCGTCTGCCACTCCTCGCCCGTCCATTTATCCAGGTTCTTCTGCTGCGGGGCTTTTTGGTCTTTTGAAGTCGTGTAGTCGCCGCCGCGAGCTTTGTATTCCGACGCGGTTAGTTGGGCCTGCTCAATGTTAGAATTGTGATTGGTGATTTGTGGTATGGTGTTTGGTAAGAGGAGAGGGTTGCAGGACCTTTCGCGCGGACCACTGCCCTGGTTTCCCGCCCTTGCCGCCTGCTTGCACCTCCTCTTTGACTTCCTGGCGCAGGTCCGGGTCCGTGTAATTATTTTGCTTTGAGGGCATTGTGTCGACGTGTTGAATCTCAGATTCTTTCTTATGAGAGCTCTATCAATTTAGTCATGGGTATGGTCGTGATCGCCTTGAATGCAAGTCACGCCCGCATGCTCGGTTTTATCTAGGTAGAGCCATGTAGTTCCCACGTCACTGGGTGACATCATGGACGATCGAGATCGAAAGCACGGTTCCCCGATCTGGGAACCAGAATCGTGTCCGTTAAGCTTAACTAAAGCGCGAGAATGTCAGGACGAACCATTCATTAGTCGTATGTAGGCCGATAGCCCAATCATCCATGATACAATCGGAAGTTACGGCTGTCGCTGCCGATCAAAGCGATTCATCCGCCGGCGAGCCTGATCAATATCCCCGGGTATACAATTCCACAGGAATACTAGTAGTCGGTTATAAGAAAACTCGCACCGCGCTTAAATTATGCCCGGTAGAGAGATTAATTCCCCGACGCTGCTTAAATGTTCCTTGGCGCCTCTGCGTCGGAGACCGGGCGGGGAGTTGTAGGCGCAGCCAGGAATGTACCACCCCCGGATGCGGACTGCCGGTAGTACCACCTCAACCTCCCTTGTAGCAGTACTACCTCCACGACAATGACTGGAATGCATATCGGGTCCTTTCCCGCTCAGTGTAACCCCGGGCTATTTTCGCATGACCTCCATCCGTACCAGGTTCTCCTCCCGTAACCCGTCTTAAACCTCCCACACCACCCACCAGCTAACCCACAAGATGCCCAGAATCCTCTGCCTGCATGGGCACGGAACAAGCGGTCATATCTTCAAGGTCCAAACCGGTCCGTACCTAGCCTAGCCCACAAATCCGACCGACCCTTCTAGTCCGGTCGCAAGCAAAAGATCGGAGCATGCTAACCAATCCACCGTAATCACAACAGCATCCTTCCGCTCAAAACTCCCGTCAGGATATACATTCGACTTCCCCTCGGCCCCCTACCCCTCCAAACCCTCTCCCGGAATCGAAACCATCTTCCCAGACTCCCCAACCTACACCTGGTTCACGCAACCCACACCAGCCTCAATCCGCGGCGCACACGCCTGGGTCCGCGAATATGTCGCAGCGAACGGCCCCTACGACGCCGTCATGTGTTTCTCGCAGGGATGTTCCGTGATCGCCAGCATGGCGCTGTATCACGCGTTTGATAAGAGCAATGGGGTAGCGGGAGAGAGCGAGGCTCTCCCCTTTGGCGCAGCGATATTCATCTGCGGCGGTGTCCCACTCTGGACGCTCGAGGACATGGGACTACCTGTTTCCGCCAACGCACACGAGCTCAGCAAAGCGACTGGATCGCTCCTCACCGCAACAGCCAGCAAACTCACACAACTGGGCGCAAACCTCTCGCTCATCAAACGCGGCGTCGGACTGTGGGACCGCGACAGCTCCGATACGCAGCTCCTACACGACCCGGACCCCGCGGCGCGACCGGGGCGGAATGATGTCTTTGGACTGGATTATACGGTGTTTCCGGAGTGGGCGAGGATTGATATCCCCACGGGGCATGTTTACGGTGCCAAGGATCCGCGGTGGCCGGCGGGCATTCAGCTGGCGGAGTTTTGTAGCGATCGGGTCGAGATGGACCATGGGGGTGGGCATGATATTCCGCGGTCGACCAAGGTTGCGGAGGGGATTGCGGGGTTGGTTAGGGGGTCGTTGAGAGGGGTATGTGTGGAATGAGATGGTGATTGAAGTTGGTAGGGGAATGTTGGATTGTTTAGTTGGAGTGTGTATGTGCAGCTGTCAACGAGACTGGACGGACGAGTAGAAATAATGGATAGACGGTGGACAGCGGCGGAGAGAGCCGCTCGCGGACCGGAGTATGCTTCCCTCCTTTGGCTTCAGATCCGACCTATAGTGTAACTGTCACTGTAACCACCACTCAGAACGGGAGATAGCTTCATCCCTGGGCCAAAACGAGCGGGGAACACAAACCCTAAATCTCCGCGCAGGTTGAAGAAACCAAGTCAAACTTGTTCAGCCAAGAAGACCATGTGGATGCCACTGCCGTGCCCAGCACTCCAGGCCATGGATCGTCCCCGCTGTTGCTGCTTCTGGCACCTGCCAAGTACCCGTTGTGGGGTTGCAAAGCTATCACCGGATTGACCAGCCCGTGGTTGTCTTTGTGTCAAGCGAATTTAGACTTTGGACCCGAGTCATGTCTTGCTTTGATATCACGATTGACATTGCAGGATTCAGGTTGTGGGAGATTTCCCCGCACGGCTGGCTGGGAGGTGAAGTTTCTTGCTGTCCATGTGGTCTTTTTTCGAGGTTGCAAGGCCGGATCTTGTCTTGGGGCATGGACAAGATGCAACGGGCGGAAGATCCGAGCCGTCTTCGTAAATATCGCCCCTCGAGCGTGCGGAAGACCATGTTCGAATTCGTTCGCTTATCTGACCCTGTCACAATGGCCCTTATCTGCACGAATTGCCCCCAAAAAGGGGACGAACTAGTCAGCTAAGCCGGCAAACTCTATCCTCCCAGCTCGCTGGCTCCCACGGCAAATTCCAACCAGAGAACTTTGAAACCAGCGATACCTTGGAATCACGCAGATCGCAGCACCTGCATACAACGTTGTCGACCTGCATGAAGCCAACACGTGCGCAATCGAGCGAATCACTTGCAGTTCCAAAGGCAGCTCACTTCTTCACCTCGGCTACAAACTCCAAACGAGTTCGTCAAGGCCAGGCACCCCCACAGTGGAGCGCGACAATTTCCCCAACAGGGATCCAGACCGGCCCGCCATCCCCAACACGGTAAAAGAAGGGTTTATCGCAGCGGCAAGAGACAAGGTTGCAGCGATAAAGTGCGGTCTGAACCCCTGAAGGCTGCAATTGAAGATCGATCGTCTCCCCGGGTTTTGTCGAGGTTCATATTTGACCTTGATATTACTCTTTACCAGGTCTCTGGGTCTATTGTCGCTGTTGTCGTTGTTGTTGTTGTTGTTGTTCAGTCGGTCGCGGCTTGGTCACAATGCAATTGTCTCGCCATCGCCACGCTTTTCCTACTCGATAATCACTCCATGCGCGCCTCGAGACCGGCACCACCACCGCAAGCATGTCATCCTCAAACCGCGGCTGGATCCTCTACGCCGTCTCCTACCCGCTCCTCGCATTCAGCACCCTCGTCACAGCCCTGCGCCTCTACACGCGAACCCGAATCGTCAAATCCCTCGGCACCGACGACATCTTCAACATCCTCGCCCTGCTCTGCGCCGCCACAAACACGGCCCTGATCACAAAATCCGTCCAGGCCGGCACAGGCCGCCACATCGAGACCCTCACACACGCCCAGCAGATCGAGTCCGCCAAATACCAGCTCCTGTCCCAGGGGTTCCACGTCATGTCGACGAATTGGGGCAAGGTCTCTGTTGCGCTGTTTCTGATTCGCATCATGGCCGAGGTCAAGCAGCATACCCGCGCCATGTATGTGGGCATTGTCCTGCTGAGTGTCGTGAATGTTGTCTGTGTGTATACGATCTATGGGCAGTGTACGCCGACAGCACGGGCGTGGGATGGGGAGGTGCCCGGGACGTGTTGGAGGGCCGGGGTGCAGAGGAATTACGCGTATTTCCAGGGGTGTACGTACAACGCTCCGAGAACTACCCTAACGCCGTCTCCAGAGCGTTTGCTGATTATTTGGCGATGTTTATGCTAATTGGTATAATAGCGGCCTCGGCACTCAGCGACCTCATCCTCGCAATCTACCCGCTCTTCACGATAAAGAACCTGCAGATGCCACCGAAGGTGAAATTCGGCCTGGGCTTCGTCCTCTCGCTTGGAATCATGTTCGTCCTCGTCCCCGTCTCTCAATTAATCCCAAATCATCTAACAGACATTACATCTAGAGCCATGATCGCCGCAATAGTCAAAACCACAAACCTCTACACCCTAACATCCGCGCACGACCGCCCCTGGACCATGGTCCCACTAACAGCCTGGGTCGCTGTCGAACAATACCTTATCATCATCGCGGCGTGTATCCCCGCATTGACACCGCTCTTCAATATCATCATCCGGCACCGCGGGAGTAAACGCTCGCGATCACGGTCGAAGAGTGGATCGAAGAGTCTCCCGCTGCACAGCCATCGGCGGAAGCGGTCTGCGGTCAATGCGGCGGACGGGCATCAGGCGTATCTACCCTTTGCGAGTGTGGGCCGGGAGTTTGTCGAGTATCCGATGACGTGGGCGGGGTCGAAGGGGGGAGGGGGGAGGTATGGGAGCGGGAGTGTGGTTACTGGCAGTGGGAGGGACAGTGGGAGTTTTGTGGGGGTTGAGGATGGCGGGAGTGAGGTTGGTATCACGAGTAAAGGGCATCAGAGTGTTGGTTCCGCTGTTGGTGTTGGTCTTGGTGTTGGTGAGGAGGGGGGCATGCAGGGTGGGATTCTGCGCACGACGGAGTTTCGAATAAAGGAGGTTGTGCGGTATGATGGCGTTGGGTAGGCAGATTATGTTTGATGCAATGGAAATGTTATTTGATGACATGCTTACACTCCATTGACCGCCTGATTATTGATGGAAGAGAAGCGGGATGAATCCACACGCAACTAGCGTTTCAGTGGGCTCCTAGGCGAGGAAGGCACGACCAATACGCAGGGAATGCTCCTTTCTAGAAGGAACAAGGAAGGTACGGGAGGAGCTGGTCGTTCTTTCCTTGTTTCCCTCGATAGGTGAACAAGGAATGAACGACCAAGAGATGCTCCTTCCTACTAGAGAACAAGAGGTACGCCTGGTGACCTAGCGAAAATCTCTCACGCCACTTTTACAAGATCACTACATAGCCATACAGAATCCCGACGATTGGAGTCAGTATGATACCCACTGAATGTCACGGGCCTCACCCTGCTTATGCCCCGCTTAGGTCATCGTTACGTGACAATCTTCTGTATATAATCAGTCCCGCTTCGCGGAACCTCCATTAGTTCTCCATGCTTCGTATTTTAGTTTAATACGACCTTGTTCATCGAGAGACGTTCCTTACAGAGAGCACGTATCCGTAGCTGAGCAGAGATTTCCATTTCGTATACACGTCTCTAGTACCATACGTCTAATCAAGGCTACATCGTACTCACGTCCCATGCTCATACGAACTCCTCTCGCGCAACCTGGGCCCCATGTAAAAGAAAAGCCACGGAATGGGCGCCATAGCCACCGCCACAAACCCCAGCAGACTCGTCGCCCAGCCCACCCCCAACGCATTATACATCTGCGGCACAAACAACGGAAATGCCGTGGACAGCGCATACCGCGTCAGCGAGCTCGCCCCGCTCGCACTCGCGCCATATTTCGAGCCATACACGTCGAGCATGTAGAAGTTGCAGGGGACGTAGATGAGCATGCTGCCGAGAAACGCCGTCCCCTGTGCGAGGATCGGGACCATCCAGTGGATGGAGGATCGGGCTGTCCAGGCGAAGGCGAAGAGGCCGGTGGGGAGGACGAGGGAGCCGAACATTGCGGTGTAGAGGCGGAGTTCGGGGGTGGTGGCTGAGTTTTCGGTTGCGTTGTTGCGGATGCGGAGGGTTGGGTGTGTGCGCACGGCGCGGTCGACGGTGAAGAGGATGGCGGGGGCGAGGATGCAGCCGGCGACCATTCCTAGGAAGGAGAGGCCCTGGGCGCTGGGGGAGAAGTTGTAGACGGATGCGAAGACGCGGGGGCTTGCGACGATGAATGTGTACAGTAATGCAAACTGGAAGCCGCAGTAGAGACAGATGAAGCCGACGAGGGGCTCGGTGAAGAGCATGTGCAAGGGTCGGATGATGGTTGAGGTGAGGAATTCTTTGAAGAGTTGCAGGGCTGTTCGGGTTTGTACAGGGAGGACGCCCTCTGCGCCGAGTTTTTCTGCGCGTTGTCTGAGGAGGATGGGCTTGTAGGATTCGCGGATGAAGAGCGCTGGTGGATGCAGGGCTGCGGCGATGATGAGCGGGGTCCAGGCTGTCCAGCGCCAGCCTTGTTGTTCGACGACAAAAGAGCCGATCAGGGGGCCCATAGCGCTGCCGATTGTGGGGACGGAGTAGTAGATTCCCAGAGGTACGACTCTTTCCGAGGGGTGCGTGAAGTCTGAGATTGTGGCTGCTGCGACGGATACACCTGGGGCGGCGAAGAGGCCAGCGATGAAGCGGCACACGATGAGCGAGGCGATTCCTTGAGAGGCGCCAACACCGATCGTAAAGACATCCACGAGCGGAAGAGTCAATAGGTAAACGAATTTCCGACCAAAGGTCTCTGACAGCGGCGAGGAGATCATGGGTCCAAACGCCATGCCCAGGGAGTACGCCGAGAGAGGAAGCAGCGAGACAGTCGTTGAAACATTGAATCGTTCCCGGACCTTCTCATGGCCCGACGAGTACATGGACGCATTGATGGTGGTGCAGAAACCGATTAAACAGACGACGGTCGTTGCGAAGATCTTTCTCGCCTTGGACCAGTTTCGCGGGTTTCCGGGGTCATCGTCGCTGTCCCATTCTTGGAGGCGAGCTCTTGTCTCGTCGTATTGGGCTGTGATTTCGAATTGCATGCTGTATGACTGTACTCTCCAAGAACAGCCCAAAGTGACATTGATGGCGAGACAGTCACATTATGTAGCAGTGGGAGAAAACGCAAAGGTAAGAGTCACTCGGCTATACAACGATCGGCGTGGAGTCGATCAACCGAGATTCCGATGTGTGCCAGACCCCGACTGGACACCGTGACCGACAGCCAAGATCGGTCAAGCGCAGTCAAGCCTCGTACGGAGTAGGGCTCGGAATGCCGACGAGTCGGGTGCCCGAGATTTTATCGTACCAACGGTGCGAGGTCTATTGGAATTCCACCGCATCCACAGCAGAGAAGAAAGCCAGTTCCGTGGCCATCACCGGGAAATTCCGACGTTGCATTGACAAAAATGATTGTTGTGGGGAAGCGAAACGTCAGTGGAGAAGGAGCATGACTCGGGGCCGGATATTTTTCCAGAGAGCTGGCCCTACACTATACCCGGAATTCATCTATACTATCCTCATCAGTACGGAGTATCGACTCAAATCCTCCACCTGAAAAACGGATGCCTCCACTCCAAATCCCCCACCTGCCTCTGCTCCAACCCATCCAACACTCTATCCCCCTCAACATCCCCAACCGCATCCCTCCTCTGATTATCCCACCGACACCACCAAAACAACCCCACACTAATGAAAAAACACGCCGCCGCCGTCGCCAGATTCAACCCATTTCCAATCGGATAATTTGGCCCATCGAACGGCAGAAACGACCACGTCGCGATCAGCCCGCCGATATTGCCGAACATGACGACAAGTCCGATTGCGGACGCCCGGGCTGTGTCGCTAACCACGCTCGCAGCCCCGTGTGCGTTGCAGAGCACACCTAGTGGGAAGGAGCCGCTGGCGATGAGGAATGTTGCGCCGTAGCGAGCCCGCGCGTTGTCAGTTGCGAGGAAGATCGTGTACCCTGTTACCATCAGAAGTGGGGTGCTGATGAAGAAAATGAGGCGGCGGTCGAGGCGGCCGCTGAGATATGGTATTAAAAGTGTGAATACAGCGCCGACGATGTACGGCGGGACGGTCTGGAGTTGTTGTGCCGTGACGCTTTTCTCCGGGTAGATTGTGCGCACGATGGTGGGAGAGAAGAAAGCGAGACCCTGCACTGTTACTGTTGCGAACAGCATGACCCACGATGTAGCTTGGACGACGGGGTTGAGGATCCCGCGGAGAAGTTTCGTCTTGTCGAGTTTGTCTAGGACAACGGTTTGCCCTGTGTGTTCGATTTCAGATACGACGCGCGCAATGGCAAGGGCTTTTTCTTCCTCGGTGAGCCAGCGCGCTGTTTCGGGGCGGTCGGTTAGGGTTAGGAAGGCGATGAGGGCAATGCCCACGGTTATTATGCCTTCGATTGCGAAGATCATGCGCCAGTCCTTGAGGCTGCCAAAGGACTCGAGGTTTAGAATCGCCGATGCAAGAAGACCTCCGAACGCGCCGGCGAGGGGGGCCATGACGATGTACATTGAGAGGCGGAAGGCAAGTTCCCTTTTTCTATACCATCGAGAGAGGTAGTATGAGATGCCGGGCATCATTCCCGCCTCGAAGACTCCAAGTAGGAAACGGACGCCGCAGGCAGCGTCAAAGGTGTGGACAAAGGCGGTGCCGATCGAACAGATTCCAAAGGCGAGTGTCAAGCCCGGGATAAACCAGCCTGGTCCGATCCATTTGCAGGCGATATTCGATGGGAGCTCGAACACGATGTAGGAGATGTAAAAGACTGAGAGGAGGGTATTGTAGTCGTAGCCCGACATGTTGAGGTCCTCTTCAAGGCCCGCGAGTCTTGCATTGCCTATACTCAGTTAGATCACTATAGTCGGGTCATGCAGAGCAGCATACCGATATTCGCTCTGTCGATGAAACAAAACAGGTACATGAGCGCCACTGTCGGGAGGATATAAAGGTCGATTTTCAGCTTCAACCGTGCTTCGGCAGCAGGGTCGAAGTCTGATGGCGGTTGGTTTCTGCACCAGGTCAGCTGAGTGTTTGGGAGAAATGCAATAGGAGTTATACCCTTTCATTGTCATCGAATTAGTCTCGGTAGGCGCCTGACTCTTTCTCTCCTCGACATGCTCTGATAGAGCCTTATCCGCCATAGCTGCAACCTTCACAGAGATACTGACAGACGATAGGGTGATGAAAGGATAGGCAAACTGGTAGCACGGGAGACAACAGATGGCAGCGAGACGAGCTTATATACCTACAGGGGTCCAAAGTAAGCACTTACTTCCCCAACTCAAGATTCTGGGGAGGCTTAAGATGCGGGGAAGCTCATAGCTGTTACCTTGGAGATGTCAGACCGTTCAAGGGCGTCGCCGCAGTGGCGGTCGAAACGAGGAGATGGACCTTGGCGGATCTCGAGCCGTACCAATCGAGCATGGGAGGATTAATCTGGGGAGATTCACCGAGGCGGGGTGGTAAATGATTGTATGTTCCCAGCCAATAATATCGTCGATCTCCATCGCCTCCTGTCATCCTTTTGCTGTGGGGGTGGGGGTGGGGGTTCGCCAAGAAGATACGGGGGGCGTTGAACCAAGACCGATAATCTCAAAGTGGTTCATTGGTCTCCAGACGAATATTCGGCAAGTCCTATCGGTATTGCATCTGAGCTCAATTCTGGGCCTCGAGTGCGATCAGTTGAGCGGTACTTCTAATCGCTCCGACCCGCATATTGGGCAATCAAATCAACCTTTAGGCGCTCTCTGACGGCCAGAAACGGAGCAAAGCGCTATTAGCAATACCTATGATTGGAAACAGACGGTAGCCAGGTTAAAAAAAACACATAAATTCATGAATAAGCTACAATCGAGCTATACTGTCTACTACGAGTCCGGAATAATGTAGGAAATTCCGGCATTCGCCCAGCAGCAGCGAATCATACCCTAGCTCTCAAACTTAACATACCCCTTCCCCTTAACAAACGTCGCAAGCCACGGAACATCCCCTTCATGCTTCGCTAACTGCGCAAAAAAGTCGGCATGCGCATCCCCGTTGAGAGCATTTCCCATGAAACTCGCATCAGCGTTGCGCTCGTCGGCGTAGAAGAACCTTTTTGAAAATATCAGTCAAAATCTGTCCCGAATCTCAGTACCCCTCAAGGGTACGTATACGTACCTATATCCCCGGGGCGCATACGTCCCATCCGCAACCGCCAGCCAATATGCCGAAGCAGACTTCCCGGCCCCAAGGTTGAGCATGAGGGGAATAGCTAGCACGTTCGTGTTCAGGCCATTGCCCGTGTAGATAAACGTCTTCTTGATTTCCGCCGGAAGGCTCTCCCAACCCTTGACGGCTTCCTGCGCCGCAGCGTAGGGGCTGACCGTGTTGATATTCAGATCCGCTTCAAAACTCGACAGAGGGATCGTAAGTGCCGAGTCCTTGTCTGTAGGGGCAGTTAGGCTCGCGGCATTGTAGACGACAACGTTTGGGGCAGTTTTGAAAGCAGCCTTTGTTGCGTCGAAGAGGGCGGGCACCGTCTCCGGTTTGGTGAAGTCGGCCTTGAGCGAGAGGTAGCCTTCGTCTGTGGTGCTGCCGGTTCCCTTCCGCGATGCGACGGCGACTTTGTACCCCGCGCCTGCGAATTTGGCTGCGACGGCGGCTCCAACGCGGGGCCCCGCACCGAGGATCAGTGCGACTTGTTGAGCGGCCATTGGAACGAATTGGTTATAGTTGATAATTGTAGGAATGTATTCAAGATGTTCAATGATTTGTGAACAACAGGACAAGAAGGACATCCCTCATATATCTAGTCTATAGGTCTCGCATGTCATCATTCTGGTCAATTTGCAATCATACGTTTGCGGCATTATTTGTCATCGCCAGCATTTCTAAGCTTACAAAGGTTGCACAAGCGCTGCACAACAGAACTTGGCATGACATTGATTGGACATTGTGGTGGGACGACTGCATGCAAGGGAACTTGTTTGTCCTGTTTGTCCTGTTTGCTCACTCTTCGGTCTCAGGGTTTAGGCTCATGTTGTCATGTTTGTGTGGTTTGCTCTGCTTTAGTTACTTCCTATTGGTGGTTTCCCTGCCCTATGGGTGTAACGGCCCTGCCCTTACTATATAGTTCCGCTGCTAGAAGACCTGGCGGTCTTCTATAGTGCCTTTTTGGCCGTATGGTTTTGTCAAGCAGCGGGATAGGATCCTTACAATGGGTGACATAAGCGAGGCTGAAGACCGCCAGTGCTTGATTCCCAATCAACTCTTAGAAATCTTATGTTAGTAAGTGAACATTTGGACATGCTTCTCATTTTGTTCACTCACTGTATGGCTCGCCCCTTTAGGCCAATCTCAGCAGCAGCAGCAGACACCATCAGAGTCAGACAATTTCTATGTATTTTGACAAGCAGTGCTTAGCTAACTGCTTTGTTACAGCAGGTGCCTCAGGCACCCCTGACAGGAGACCATGTGACTGCTGCTTAGGATCTGGCCTAACTAGGCCTAACCCCTTTTAGCCAGATCCTAAATAGTTTTTTTAGTATTATTATTTATAAATATTCTTCTAGAATTACTAGTCTTTTTAATTCCTAGTAATTTATTTCTAAATTAATTAGTATATAGCTTTCTTTTTTTATATATTTTAGATAGCTTAATTGTCACAGTGGGTGCCTCAGGCTTCAGGCAGCTGACAGGCAGCCACTGTCAGAGAGCCGCGCTAAGAGACGGGACGTTGTCAACCAATAGATCTGCCTTGTCACAGTGGGTGCCTTAGGCAGCTCCGACAGGAGGCCGCGCGACTGCTGCTTGGGATCTAACCTAATTAGGCCTAACCCCTTTGGGTGAAATCCTAAATAACTCTCTTAGTATTACTATATATAAAAGACTTCTATAATTACTAGTCTTTCTAATCCCTAGTAATTTATTTCTAAATTAATTAGCTTATAGCTTCTCCTTTATCTACTACCTAATATCATGCATGCACCTAGTCTAGTTTCTTTAATAGTCACTACGTGCGTATATTCTAGAGGTTTAGCTAAACCTAATTATCTTTCTTATACATGGGGGCGGCCTATTATTATTAATTTATTTACTCCTCTTATTAGGCCTATGTAGAGGTAATAGTAGCTTAGGCCTAATTAGTAGCTTCTTATAGGTGATTTATAAATATTTTACCTACTTTTCCTAGTAGTATTAGGACGTCCTATAGCTAGCTTGTTTTATGTAAACTAATTAGGTTAACATAATATCTATATATAAAGAAGAAGGGTGAGATTCCTATTAAGGTAGTATTATAGTTATTAATTATAATAGTAACTATTAGTAGTAGGTCCTTCTAGTTGTCTTACACGTACATAGTAAATATATGTAGGATTTATTTAATCTCTTAGTTAGTGTGTTCCGTCGCGCTGTCTATCTATGGGTAGAAAGTGGTTAATAATTAGTATTAAATTAATAGTCTTTTATAGACCCTACCCTAGAATGTACTTATAAACTAGGGTCTATAGTTACTTATAATAGCTAGTGGAATTCTATAATATATATAAAAATATATAAGGAATACCTCTACTACGTTCTCTACTATTATACTATCTATTCTAATAAGAATAATACTCTTTATTAGTTAATTAGTTATTACTATATAGTTTATTACTCTCGTGGGCCCCAAAGGTGGTAGTCCTATAATAAAGTCTATAGATATTTTAGCCTAGATTCGCTAGGGAATTAGTAGTGGTTTTAGTAACTTATACTTAATATCATGCTATACTAAGCTTTATCTATAGATTATATAATTCTAAAGGAAATATTATATATCTTTTACTACTCTAGGCTAGAAAAACTATTAAGATAGTATTAAATAGGTAGTATCTTATCTAGGATATATTATCACGTGTAAATTATAAATCTTCTATATAATCTATATACGTAGGACTTTATTCTCTAGAATCTATACTTATTATCTAAAATAGAGTAATCTATAGTTATTAATATAGTACTCTAATAAGCTTATCTTAATACCTAGCTTAGGATTTTAGTATTCTCCCTCTAGTAAAGTATAAGAGATTTATTAGTATACTATATTAAAAGCCCTTACTTTTCTCTATTCTATTTATAGGTCTAATTTTTTAAATAATAGAATATCTTTCTTAAAGTTAAGGTCTATTTTAGCTAGCTATAGGTTTACTTATCTAGTCTTAATCTATACCCTCTTAAGTAGTACCTAAAAGTAATTTATAAGCCTTTTATCTATAATACTACTAGGCATATCTTAGCTTTATTATAATAATATATCTAGTCTTACTACTAGCTTACTAGAATAGTAGTAAAGGTTAAAGTTAAACTCTATTAGAAGGTCTGCCTAATATATCTATTATTTATTAAGGTATTACGCTTTACTAAAGTATTATAGGTTCTTATAGTCTATTATAATAGTAAATTAGGGTACTATCTTTAGCTCTAGTCTCTATTCC
>CDMC01000027.1:35724-54414 GCA_001511075.1 Aspergillus calidoustus | reverse complement strand
TATTTAAACTCTAATTTTATAATATTATACTATAGTCCTATGTCCTTGAGCTTCTATAGTACTTTACTAACCTTTTATTAGTAATCCACCAGTGTTCCACTTGAGTAGATGATTATATTATTAATATACGTGGATATAAAGTCGTCTAGATACTCTTATAGGGTCTAATTAATAAATCTTTAGAAGGTTACTAGCGCGCCTATTAGCCTAAATAGGGTAATATTCTATTTATAAAGTTTATATTATATATAGAAGGCCGTCTTCTATTCTTCTCTAGGTTAAATATAGATCTTATAAAAAGTAGTAATAATATCTAGCTTTATAAACTAGTAGGCATGGCCTATATTATATAGTATCTCTTATATTAGGGGTAAAGGATAGTAATCCTTAACTATATATTTATTTAACCTATGGTAATTAATATAGAATTATATGCCTCCGCCTGGCTTCTAGACTAGTAGGATTAGTATAACTATAGGTAATTAGCTTACTTATATAAAGTTCTTTCTAAGAAGGTCTATAAGTATCTTTTATAGGTAGAGTAGCTCCTCCTTATTCATCCTATAGAGGGGGCTGTATAGTGGTGACTCTTTAATACTATTCTAGTCCTATTTTAGTGGTATTTTATGGTTAATTCCTGGCTAGTGTAGAGGTAGCTTATTAGCTAGTTATTAGCTAAAGACGTCTACCTATTACTAATAGTGCTTTAGTAGCTTATCCTTTAGGTTAATATACTTCTTTAGTTAGAGTGCTTTTTTAATATTATCTAGTAAAACCCTGCTAATATATAGCTAATTTAGTACTATTAAGCTCTATATTAAATAGTAGATTAAATAAGCTATAGCCTGCGTTATATATAGTATTTTCACGTTTATAGGCCTAATTATATAGTTCGCGTGATTCTAATATCTTGTTTATTCACCTCCCTTAGTAAAGATATCTAGATACCCCTTCCTAGCTAAGTACCATCCACGTATGTTATATAGCTAGGGATCTCTAAGAATCATACTATCTTCCTGTAGTCTAATAATATATATAAATACATGGCCTTGCTAGTGGCCATGTACATCAAGGTTAAAATGTATAGTATAAGTGATTTGGTACTAGTTTAGCACCACTCTATTAAGGACTCATAGGCGTATCTTAATACGTGGGAGGTTAAGTACCTAAACTAGAGACTTATTCATAGTTATATAGTAGTGATAGCTACTATTAATAAGGGCTTTTATAAATTAGATCCTATTTACTCTTGTATTAACTATAAATAGTAAAGTCTTATATTTTAGTAGCTTCTTAACACCCTTTTACTCCTACTTATGACTTAGAACAGGAGCTACTCTTTTCCTAAATTATTATCTAAAGTTATTTCTTTATTATTAGTAGTTTCTATTAGTTTATTATTACTTGTGGGTTTCGCCTTCTTAACGTGTATTATACGCTTGTATTTCGTCCTACTAGAGCTCGTTACCACGCGTGTATGACTTGGTGGCCGTGCTGGTAGGAGTATGTACTCTATAATAAAGTGTCCTAGTCTTTATATTATAGGCAGGTTCCTTTAGCCTGTCATTTATTAAGTTTATCCTAGCTAACCCATTTCGCTTGCTTCAGTTGTTTATTCATGAATCGTTGGGGTTTCGTACGCGGTTTAGTACGGTTTATAGAGATAGTAGGGGTCTAATCTATCTCATTAGATCTAGAGTATTAGCGGCGTGTTTGTCACGGGCCTCGTCCCGCTTAGGTCATCACCACGTGACAATTCTCTGTATATAGTTAGTCCTACTTCGTGGAACCTCTATTAGTTCTCCATGCTTCATATTTTAGTTTAATACGACCTTGTTTATTAAGAGACGTTCCTTATATAATATAAAGTATTAAATTAAGCTCCCTATTTATCTCTTTATATTATACTTTATCTCTGCGTCTTAGTTTTATCGTTCTATGACCCCTATATAGTTATTATTAATAATCCCTATTACTTTGCCCCTAGTATTACCCTACCACATTAGAATTCATCCCTAGACTAATAATATCTATTAAATCTATACTAAGCTTTTAACCATGTTCCCTATAAGTAAATCTTCCTAAAAATATTCCCACGCGAGCTCTATTACTAGTAATAGCCTGGCCTCTTATATATAGAGCTAAAGCTATTTAATTAGCTCCTATATATCTAGTACCTCTAGGCCTAGTGTGTTCCTAGCTTTATCTCTCCTAGAATAACTACCTTTAGTCTCTAATAGCATTATAATACCTCCCTAGGATCTTTTTAAGGCCCCCTCTAAGGGTAATCCTAAGGGCAAGGCCCCTAAGCTCTTAATACTAACGCTAACCATACCTACTATTATTTATAAGAAATCTATAATAACCCTACCTATATAACTACTAGTTGCCTTCCCTATAATCAAGTCTACTACTATATATAATCCCCATGTTAAGAACCTTACCTACTAACTTATAACCCTTTAGTATAGCTATAAGGGCGAATATACCCACGTAGAGAAATATAAGGCTATAGTAGAGGAGGCGCTTAATAAGGTTATCTTACTATAGGAGGAGCTTAACTACTAGTATACTATACTTAGGGAGCTCTCTAGGTGCCTTAGTGCCTATAAGCCCTATAATCTATTCCTAGAATAACTAGTTCTCCTAGGGATAGTAGCTAACACCTCTAGCGCCCCTTAGTATCAGGCTCTAGCTAATACCTAACCATCCCTAGAACCATGAACCTCTAAACCTCCACAGCCCCTAGTATAGGCTCTATACAGCACGCCTCCCAGGGCTTACTAGGCCTATGATACCTTGCTAGTAGGCCTTGCTATAGGCTTTACTCTAGGCCTTAAGCCTCTACTCGTCCCTTCTTATCCTTAACCTTTCTATTAGACTACCACGCCACCCCTACACGCTATAGCCTCTAGAGGCGCCCTCCTATTTAATAAGCCCTTAAAGCATCCCTTTACTTACTATCCTCTAGGGGCCTACGCCCTGAACTAACTACTAAATTATCCCTTTACTAGCTACGCCGCACCACAGCCTCTAATATATAACGCCTACGTGAACTAGTGCCCCTGAGGCGCGCACTTAAACAAGCTACTAAAGAGAGAGAGCTATAGTGAATATAGCCTATAGAGGTATACTATTAACTATAAGTTTAAGGTTAATTAGCCTTATATCCTAGTAATCACTCGCGCATCTAGTACGCGCTCTTATAGATAGAGGAGCCCATCTTTAGTATTATATAGATGCTTATCTAGCGTGCCCTAGAGAAGACTCTAGTAGACTTCCTTAGTAATATTAAATACTATATAGGCGTACACCTCCACGCTAACACCACGAACCATAAGCTCTAGATAGTGGCCTAATAGTAGAATAAGTTAGTAACTTAGTACTTCTACTAGCTGCTTATCCTCTAGGATTAAGCTAACACGCCTAAGCATGACTATGTAAAGAAGCTTAAGTTAACTCTAATCCCTAGTATAGGAACTACCCTATATATTAAAGACTACCTTACTATGCGTGCCATGCTTAATAATACCTAGAAGGTGGAGGAAGGCTACCTAGAGACCTTCTACTACCACTCCTAGGACCCCTGTAACATGACTACTATAAAGCCTACCTGTAAGCGGCGAGGTCGGATCGGTGGCGGCTGCCAGTCGGTCTTCACCCGCGGCGAGGTCCCAGCAAGCAACGAGACGTCAGGCTACGTAGGATGTACGAATGAGGAAGGAGAAGCTGTAAGCTAATTAATTTAGAAACAAATCACTGGGCATCAGGAAGACCAGCGATTGTATAGGTCTTTTATGTATAGCAATGCCAAGAGAGTCATTCGGGATTTGGCCCAAAGGGGTTAGGCCTAATCGGGTCAGATCCTGAGCGGTGGTCGCGCGGCCTCCTGTTAGAGCTGCCTAAGGCACCCGCTGTAACAGCTATCCCCCCTCCTAAAGGCGATCCGTCCCGGATCGTGCTAAACCCGAAACGGAATAACACAAGGAGACGGCTATTCAGGCGCAACAATAATACAATGATAAGAATAGCAAGGCGTAGCATTAATAAAGACGTTCGAAACAATAATAAAGAAGTTTTGGTTATAAAGAAGGACGCTTTTAGTTTAGCGGTGATAGCTTGGCGGCCGTCTTTAAAAGTAAACTTCCCCTCGTAGTTATAGAATCTTTATTAACACCACCACCACCACCTCCTCCTTATATGTAAAGAACTGCTCTGTGCTGCGTCATCAGGATGCTGGCGGCGGTCTATCAGGTCGTGAGCTGATACTTCTAGAATGGTTAAAAGAAAGCCCTCTGGTGCGGCGCTGGCGTCATAGAATGCAAAAAAACAACAGCTTGCTTAGCAAGCATAGAACGTGAGTCCTAATCAGCTTCCTTTCACGCCTCTATCGGCGTTCTAATGGCTATGGTAGCCTCCACCTCCCCCTCCTCCTCCTCCAGCCCCTGCGTCTGCTCCTGCTCCCAGGCTGGCCCCGGTCCCTGTAAGTGAATAACACCGCTCGGAACCCTGTCAGCCTTCTAGCGGCATGCTGACGCCGTTGACTAGGCTCCTAGAGCTTTGGCTCCGCCTCCTCCCCCTCCTCCTCTGGCCCCTGGGCCGCCTCCCTCGACGGGGTTAGCTACTAGCGCCGTAAGTCTCTTCCTATTTAGCTCTTGCTTGGAACCCTATCACTAAGGCTTTAAAGCCCTACCCGTGCTACCACTGCGCGAAGGAGCTCTAGGTGAAAGGCCTAGATAGCATGATTATACCCGGCCCTGCTTGCGCGGGGAAGCCGTGCGGGGAGTGCTAGTGGAGGAAGAAGGGCTGCTTGTGGCTAGTAGTTAGTGCCTACTTAGAGATTAATAGGATCAGGGGGTTAGGCGCCTGTGATGATACTGTCAAGGCCTGTAAGGCGTTCAGCAAGCTCTTAGAGAAGAAGAAGGGCGAGCGGACTGCTACTAAGAACGTAGGGTAGATAGTGGGTGATGATTAACATTACCTTCTTCTCTTAATTCTCAACGAATTAAGAGATTAGGTGTTCAAGGAACCTCTAGTCCTAGAGGAGACTAAAGATTAGGGGACGTTTTAGGCGGGGGGTTATCAGCGCGCTGGCGCGCCTAGGTTAGCCTTCAGGCCTATTTCCCTGTATTTAAGTTTTTTAAAAATAAAGAGATTCCTCTCACGCATATCCTTGCAACATTATAAGTCGTAGAGAAGGGCAAGGACGTTCCTATTAAACCTCTAAACCCCGTAAGAAAATGAGGAAGGGTTACGCTAGTGCTTTGCCGTTGGTCAAGCCAAAAACCTCGTGGGATAAAAGATCATGACCATCAAGGAGAGCGCTAGGGCTGTACCATAATAAGTCTAACCTACTTGCGATATTCATTAACAGCCTCCTTTGCGTTGGTGAAGTTCTCTACTAGCTCCTAGGAGTTCTCATAGCTAGGCCAGTCCTTCTATTTAACAAGATATTATAGTTTTTGGTAATAGAAGTAATGCGCGAGGACCTCCTCTACCTCCTATTCTTCCTCGTCGTCCACGATGATAGGTTGAGGGTCTGGTATAGAGGCGCTAGAGCGCCGAGTGTACTTCTTTAGCAAGGAGACATGGAAAATAGGGTGAATGCGTCTATAGGCCTTAGGTAATTATAATAGGTAAGCTTACTTACTAATAATATCTTTAATCTTGAAAGGTCCTTTATATTTCTAGTCAAGCTTCTTGCTTGGCCACTAGGATCGTATATTCTTTATTAAAAGTAGAACTTCCTCGCCTACTAAGAAGTGTTCATCATAGTAACGCTTATCATAGCTTGCTGCCTGGCGTGTGATAGTAATCTAAAGGTTCTCCTCTAGCTAAGCATGGATTTAAGTAATTCCCTTAAGACGATCTTTAACAGCGGCATTAGTAATTAATTTTAACAAGCCTTCTACACCTAGTAGCTCTGGATCGAGTCCTTGCCAGGCCATTAATGGTGAATAGCCCGTAGAGGCGTTCTTCGCGTTGTTATAGGCGAATTTAGTGGTCACCAGCCAGTTGGCCTAGTCGCTCTGTTAAAAGTTTATAAAGGTCCATAAGTACGTCTCTAGCGTCTGGTTCTAGCGCTCTGTTTACCTATCTATTTACAGATAGAACGCGGTACTTAGTCAGCCTTTAACGCGAAGTCCCTGGTAGAGCTGAGTCTAGTACGCGCTTGTAAAGAGTAAACCTTGATTAGTAACAATGCTTCGGGGGGCGCCTGTTTTAAAGACAATTTCTTAAAGGAATAAATTAGTAAGGTCTTTAGTATTTACCTTAGAGGTTATAGGGAGATATCTAGTTGCTTTAGTATAATAATTAATAATAACTAATATCGCGTTGTACACGGACCCCTGTTGGGTTGATAGTGGTAGCCTAGTAATAAAGTCCATTGTCAGGTCCTGCCAAGCCCCTTTAGGGACTAGCAGAGGCGCTAGTTTCCCCTAAGGCAGCTAACAAGGCACCTTCATCTTTTAATAGATTAGATAGCTTTTAACGTATTCTTCTACGTCAGTCCTTATTCAGGGCTAGTAGAACTTCTAATTAACAAGGTTAAATATCTTATCTTGACCAAAATGACCGGCCCAAGGGTCGTTATAATGCACACGGAGGATTTCTTGCCTTAACGTGGTATAGGTAGGGACATAAACTGCGTTTCCATGATATAATATTCTGTTATGCATACGCTAGTCTCCCGATTAGTCGCCGCCAACGGGGTTAATATTACTAATCTTATCACTCTCCTTCTTTCCCTTACCGCTGTCGCGATACCAAGTAATAAAGGCGTCCCTCTGCTACTCGCGAAGGATCGCATCTTGAAGGGGTTATAACGTTGGGCCCGTTGCGGCTTTCATAGTGGCTGCCTCGCGGACTACTATTCTTAGGGCCAAGAGCTCCGGATCTCTTGCCCAGGTTATTAGGGCCTCCGCTAGATTACTAACATTGCCCTAACTACCCTACGCGCCTATGAGCTTTCTCTAGAGCGTGGGTAGTAGCCCAACATCTTGCTCCGCTCAAGCCGCCTCGTAATCCCGTTGGCGTGACGGCGCATCCGCTGGATTAAGACGTCCAGGGTGATACTTAATCTCGAAGTCATACGCGGCTAACAGCTCCGCCTAGCAGGCTTGCCTAGCATTGAGCTTCGTCGTCTTCTTTAAATAGAAGTACTTTAGGTTCTCGTGGTTGCTCTGCACGCGGATCGTTATTAGCGCCCCTTCAAGGTAGTGACGCCACACCTTAAACAACTCCATGATAGCGAGTAGCTCTTGATTAGGCGTCCCGTATTAGACCTTAGCCTCTGTTAGCTTCTAGGAAAAGAAGGCCACTGGCTGCTAATTAGACTACTTTCAAGGATCTGCGATCCTGTTAACGGGTTACAATAGGATCCTAGCGATTATAAATCTAGAGGCATTAGTAACGACCTTTACCAGCCTTGTGGGGTCGAAGTGCCTTAATATAGGGGGCCTAGCAAAAGCCTTCTTAAGCTCTTTAAAAGAGCTCCGCGCTTTATCTAATAGGATGAAAGGTCCCTTTTTTCGTCCTCCCTCCATCCCTTTAAGTAAGTTAGTGAGTGGTCGGGTAATATAGGCATATTAGTAAATAAATTATTAAAAGTAGCCTATAAACCCCAGGAACACTTAGATATTATAGAAGGACGTTAGTAATGGCTAATTACTAATCATCTAAATGCGTTCTGGGTTAATATGGATTCCATCTCGTCTAATAATAAACCTAAGGAAGTGCACTTCCATCTAATAAAAGCTATACTTTAATAATTTAGCGTAGAGGTTCGCCCGCGAGAGGCGCGACAGGACCTTATTAACGTGCTACTCATATTCCTCCTCTATTTAAGAATAGATAAGGATGTCGTTAAGATATACAACATAATATTTATTAAGGATGCCTCGCATTACTTTATTAATATATGCCTAGAACGTCGCAGGCGCGTTATAAAGGCTAAAAGGCATGACTATATATTTATAATAGCCGTATTACATGTGGAATGCCGTCTTCTATTCATCCCCCTTTTAGATCCTGATGTGGTGGTATGCATCTCGGAGATCTAGCTTAGTAAAATATTTAGCATTGACTAAGCGGTCCATTAATTCATTAATACAAGGTAATGGATACTAGTTTTTTAGCGTAATCACGTTTAGGCCTCTATAGTTGACGCAGAGGCGTAGAGATCTATTAGGCTTCTAAACGAATAGCACGGGGGCTCCGGCAGGACTAGTTGATTAGCATATCCAGCCTCGCGCGAGCATTTTATCGAGGTATTCACGTAAGACTTTCAACTCGTGTTGTGAAAGGCTATAGAGCAGCCCGTAAGGCGGGCTCTTCCTGGGCTCTAGTAGGATCGCGTGCGACGCCTTATTATCTAGTAAGGTGGCTACTTCTCCTTTAGAGAATACGCGCTCCTAGCGTAGATATTGCTTAGGGAGGTCTATCACTCCCGCCTTGGAGTCTGGTTAGTATATGACTATCATCGTGAGGGCGTTCCTCATGTGCTTAAGGAAATACTTAGGTTTCTTAATAGTAATCTTTAGGCTCCCGTGGCAGTACCACTAGGTGCCCGCGGACATGACGATGTCTAGATTAACTTAAGCAAGCCATCAGCGTCCTAAGATAGCTTAGTAATTATTGTTATAAAGGTCAATAACATGATATTTGACTTTAAAGGACCGGGTTTCTTTTTCCTAGTTAGAGATCTCGGACATAGCGTTGAGATCGCCATAGTAAGCTGCTAGGGTCCTGTCTACGTACTACACGCGTACCAGAGGCTACATTTTGTCATTTATCATGGGAATCTAATATTAAGAAAGGTATTAAAAGGAAATAAAGTTAGCATCCACCCTAGTATTAAGCAGCGCCTTTACAGGATATTTAGTCCTATTTATAAGCAAATTAATAGTTCCAAGAACTAGAAAGGCGCTAAGATCCTCTAAATGTCATAGGATCATGAGCTCTAAGGCGAATAACCCCTATTACTCTTGGGATAAATCTTTGAGAGGAGGATTACTCTAGGGTTAAAAGGGAACTCTGCCTCCTAACTAGGCCCTGTGAGGTTGTGATAAGCCTGCCCTTTTTAGATATTCACTAATAAAGTGGCCCACCTTATTATATTTAAAATACTATTTCTCCTTACGCTGCTTCTCTCTCTTCTAGTCACGCTAGCCTTAGGAGCCTTCGTTGCCCTTTTAGGTCTTATTCGCGGTTAGATTAGAGGATTCTCGTTGCCCTGGGTGATAGGTAGCCTCTAGCTTATTCTCTTCCTCTTACTTCTACTTGTTTGATCCGCCGTTGCTCCAGGAGCTTGTCGGAGAGTCAGCGGCCTCCACGCGAGAGGTTTAACGCTTGGCGCGAATCCTCTTGCACTAGAGGATTAATTAGTAACGCGTAGCTACCTCGATCACATTAGTAATTAAAGAGAACTTGTTAGACGCTCTAGTAAGCTCTTGTTAAAGGTTATTATTCAACGTTTTGATGAAGAGCTATACACGGAACGCGGGTTTCTTAAGGAACTCCTAGATTTCTAGGTAGTACGCGCCCTAGTCGCGCACCTGTTGGTTCCCCTACTGCTTGTTTAATATATGGAAAGTGGCTTGTTGTATTTGGTCTGCCTTGGGATTAGCCTAGGTCTTAAGATACTTCTTAAGCTCCTCCTAACTTGGCTCTGGCTCGGAGGGGTCTTGGTAGTTAATGTGGATACGCCATGCGAGCTTGATCTTGTCGTTGTAGTGACTGACGCTGTGACGGACCCGCGACTCTTCTGTTGCGTACTTACGCGGGTACTGGGCGTGATGATCCTTAGTATCAGCGGTCCACGTGCGCTATTCCCCAAGGTTCTTTCCGTGATATAAGGGGATTTCTTCCAGCTTCAGGCCACTGTTAGGTCTATCAGCGCGTTTGCTGATCCGCTGGAGGCTATTAGTCATCGCCTCCATTAGCCGGGTTAGCAAGGGATCTACTGCCGTCGTCCTTTCGCGTGTACGTTGGTGATGCGCTAGAGATGAGCTCTCTTCCTTAGAGGGGGAGGGATAGTTTGGATTATTAGAATCTAAACTAGAAGGTTTAGATCCTCCCCCAGGGAATCCTGAGGCGCCGGGACGTCCTGCAAGCTTAGAGGACTCTAAAGGGGGGCCGCGGGCCGGCCGCTTGCCCTCGGAGGTCCTAGACGGTTTAGGGAGAGGTTAGAGCGACTCCACAGGTAGAGGGGTCTCCTGCGCCTGGGTTGCTTGCGCAGCTTGGGAGTTAGGAATGACTGTCTAGGAGCGAGGTACATCCGGCTGGGGACTAATAGCAAGGCCGCTAGTCACGAGAGCTTGGGAGCTAGAACGGGTGCTGACTATCTTAGTAGTTGCTAGGTTAGGCAGCGATTCGAACTGTAAGCAGCGAGGTCGGATTAGTGGCGGCTGCTAGTTAGTCTTCACCCGCGGCAAGGTCCCAGCAAGCAACGAGACGTCAGGCTACGTAGGATGTACGAATGAGGAAGGAGAAGCTATAAGCTAATTAATTCAAAAACGAATCGCTAGGCATCAGGAAGACCAGCGATTGCATAGGTCTTTTATGTACAGCGATGCCAAGAGAGTCATTCGGGATTTGGCCCAAAGGGGTTAGGCCTAATCGGGTCGGATCCCGAGCGGCGGTCGCGCGGCCTCCTGTCGGAGCTGCCTAAGGCACCCGCTGTGACATATGTGCTAAGAGTTACGCGATAATCATAATATAGTAAAAGTAATATATTTAATATATCTACCCACATAGTAGACATAGCAGGAATGATATATTAGCTATATTAAAGAATAGTATTTAGGAACACTTATTCATGTATATAATTAGTTTTAGTTACTATCTATTACTTTTAGAATCAAAGCTACCCTACCTTTCAGAAACCCCAAGTTCACCTTCTTAGTTCGTTAAGAAGCAGTCTTCTCACATTAATATAAGAATACCTTAAGCCCTTCCAGGCCTAAGCAGGATCGGTTGGACTTATCTGACAGGTAAATAGCACTCTAGTCCACGAAGCTTGAACCTTATAAAATAATCATTAGAATAGTCTAGGCTGTTCTTTAATAGATTAAAATATTTCACCTATATATGATCTCCGGGGACGGGATCACGTTCAAAATTAATATTAGCTATTTTATAGCCTGATTAGCCTATGACTATCCTCTTAATAAGGTGCCCGAGTTTCATTATTACGTCCGCCCGTATTTAGTGTACAATGGTCTTTGCTTGTTATACAGACTCACCTGAAATGTCCTTCTACCCCCCCGCACTGACAAACCCTTTTTTGAACCCTAACTTGAAGACAACGCTAAACCAAATATAGAGAGCGGTCACAAAAGTGGATATTAACGTGAAATAAATGTTTTGTATCAAACCCGTAAGAGTTACGGAGACCTTGGTACTCCAAACGTCACGCTGACAAGATGACCCGAGTGTCACGTGGCTATCCTGCTGTACCAGTAAAATAGTCACTAACCGTAGGTTCTCGTTACGAGCCCTGAAGCTAGCTGTGTATTTCGGATTGACGTAACTTGGATACTTCCCTAGAACTTGGTTCTAACGTCGTATGTACGTGGCTTGGCGTCGTGGAACGGTGACGAAGGCGTAAGTAACAATGTATGGTTCGGACGTGTACTGCGTTCTGCTGAGGTTCACCAATAGGCTTGCACTTGAAGGTACGGCCACCTACTACACGCATGTAGTAGCTGTAGAGTAGTTCTGACGAGTGGAGTACTAGCAAAGGTTTACTCTGCAAATGACAATGTAATAGTGAATTGATCGCGAGGGACTAAAAGTAAACTAAGTACATGTGCGTGAATGAGCGTCCTTATATCCTCCAGGTGGCTACTGGTAGCTGGCAGTAGCTTCGCTACTGTCGGTAGGTGATAGCTTTGCTACTGCGGTAGCTTAGCTACTGGCTATCATGCTGAGGTAGCTACTGTCACGTGATCCAGACGGGCGGGATGTTTCTGCCTGAGTATTCGTACCGTCCTGCGCCCAATTGGTCCGTGATCGATTGGCTGTGAGTGCTTGCCGGCGGGCTGAGGCTAACTCCGTAACACCGAGCACCGCCTTTCCAAATAATCATATATTGGTTCAGATTGGTCAATAATGATTGGTATTGGAACCTGGGCAGGTCCTTCTAGAATAACCTGGAAATTCCGAAATTAGCAAGCATATAGGGATCACCAATCCCAGAGCCTCTTTCTAGAAAGAGATTAGAAGATAAAGAGAGTTGGAAGACGATCGTCAGATAACTGGAGATACAATATAGCAAGAGGATAGAGGAGACAATTCAGTTCAACCACAAAAATGTCAAGCGGCTGAATCATGTCCAAGAACCACGTTGTCGCCATTGGTAGCCAGTTGCCCGATAGTCTGGTAGAAGCCAAATCAATTACGGTCCATTACGAGTTGTCCATTTCTCAGAGACAAATATTCCATTTTCTTGTCGTTCAGTAAGGGAGGTAAGAGGCTGATAGCTCAAAGAAAGTGAGTCGCGGTCAGTAGCGAGAAAACCATTAGTTGAGAATGAAAAGGTGTTTACTCCCACGTCAAATTGATGCTTATCTGCTTCAAGGCCGGTGGCTGGATCCTAGAGCCGCACGATGTGATCACTAGAGGCAGACGCGACCGCCTGCCCATTGGGTGAGAAGGCCACCACGTTGACTGAACCACTGTGGTCCTGCAGCATGCGGTGCTCCACCCCCGTGGCTGGATTCCAGAGCCGCACGGTTTTATCATCAGAGGCGGACGCGACAATCTGCCCATTGGGTTGCTTAAAGAGTAAGAACACAAAGCAGAAGAGATTTGATCGAGGCCGCTTGAACTGCAAGTGGGGGCATCATCCATTCTCTAAAAGGAAAAATAACGGCCCGTCCTCATGCCCTTATGTTTTTGACTGGTTCGCCCCTTCCCTTTTTTTCTCGAATATTCGCTGCAAACACACCAAACACTGGTTGCTTCTGAACTGGAGATCTTGCACCTCACGAGCCGCTGCTGCATACGGTACCTGAGGCTCTTCCAATCCGACAGAATCAGTGGCAATTCGCGATGTCCTTCTTTCGTTGTATAAACTCCTTCCTGCTTCTGATATGTAAGACCTGGAATCGTCAGAAAGCTGCCCTCGAATACAAGTTCTTCACTACCGAGCCGCCGTGGCTTTCAAAGTTCGCGGCTCATAGTCCAGCACAGTGGCGGAGGCCCAACTCTGATCGCATCAATTTCCTAGGAAATTGCCGCAACGTCAGTAGGCGGTCATGGATGGTTAGGTATCGATCGCGCCATACACGCAAATGGGTTAAATCAGTTTTTTTTTTTTTTTTTTTTTTTTTTCCTCACTTCTCTTTTAAATTGCTTTGAGATGTCTTTCTCACAAACTAAGCTGCGACCGCTTGATTAAGACACGACCTGCATAATTGCCTTCGGGGGCGGTTGGGACTTGCTTTTGTGCAAATCACTCGCTGAATGCTGCCTTACTTAAGGGATGGAAGAAAACAATCGCCGAGCCACACCGTCAACTTGAGGAGCAATAGGGGCTCCAAGAAGCGGCAGAGTGAAAAGGAAGAGAGTGTATCTTAGCTTTTAAGCGAGATGGTGGATAATTTTGTCGAAATGATCATCGCGATGATTCGACCAATCTCCGGAAAAATACCTGTGCCGGGAGCCGTGATCTGCTGGCCTGGAGATCGCCCATCCGCATTTGTCAGTCGTCACGAAGCTTCCCCCATTTCCAACAGTTGATGGCCGACAACAGCTCCCCAGACTACAAAAGTCTCTTTCTGCAGGCAGAAGAGAAGCGGAGGCAGCAAGAAGAGAGGAGGCAGCTCGCAGAAGATGAAGGACGACTCGAGAAAGGTGGGCGGGAGCAAGCCGAATCACAACGAAACCAGATTGAAGAACGCACCCGCCGGACAACTTTCCTGGAATTCCCACGCCACTGCCACAACCTACTCTCCCGACCATTGAAAGTCGCAACCCTGTCTCGCTCGACCACTAGGACGATACCTCTCCCTAAGGGCAAACATTGCCTGACACGGCTGCGTCCATGGACGGATTGTGTCCGTCAACAGCAAGCCATCTACGACAGGGTATGCATCTACCTACAATCTACTAATCCCGAGCACAACTTAACCCTCCCGTGATTGCACTTAAAGAGCTTGCTAGGTGCTTTGCTCTCTGACCTATCAGCAGTGAACAAGGGCATCGAGACATGAGCTTATTGCCGTGGAAGATCATGTGCGTGATATCATTTCAGAGCTGTGCAAAATCCGGGCTGCTCGAGAGGAGTTTATGCTTGGCGATGGTACTCAGTACGACAACCACACCAACGCGCTGACCGAAAGCGGGCTGAATCAGACGCAAATCATCCTCATATTTCACGCCGTCCGGGGCCCGATCAAGCATTTATCATGTGGACGGCAGCACCAATTACCTCCTCCTCCTCCTCACCGTTGAATATAAGCCACCGCATAAACCCTCCGTGGAGGCCCTTCGGGCGGGACTGCGACCGATGAAATTATGGGAAGAGATGGTCAAATGCAACACAGTGCCTACGGACCCTATGGAGAAACATAGATATAATGCGGAGCGGCTGGTTGACTCAGCTATAGTCCAGGCATTTGATGTTACAATTGAAGAAGAGCGTGCGGATGCTATTTTGACGAATGAACTCGCTCTTTTTTTTTTTAAAAAAAAAAAAAAAAAAGCTTCCCATAAAGTGCTATAATAGAATTAAGGTTCTTATTGGGGTGACTATTTTAAGCCTCCAAGGATGACCAAGGGTTTATGTAATCTTAGCTCAACTCTTGACTGCCAACGAGAATTGACAGGTACTATAGGCGGCCCAAGATCAATTATTCCGAAGCTGACTTACAGCCCTCATTATCAGGCCCCCAAATGTCCAGAGGAAGCCTTTCCACAGACGCCAGCAATCTCTGAAAGGCGCGGAAGATTGAATCATCCAGCGGGTGCTGGATAAAATGAAGACTTACTGCCTAGTCTGAAGATACACGAGTCAGGGACGGTTGGCCGGAGGATTTCCCGACATATCACTCGTTTAGACACGATTCGCATGGCCCCGCCCGATTGGGGGCGCTTGGAAACTCTTTATTGGCAGTCGTGGCCCCATTAGCACTTCTCTCTCCTTTTCCCGCGCTCCTTTCCCCTGCTCTGGTCTGAAACCATCCCGGACAATCACTTCGATAGATTTGAGCCCAAGCTTGAAGAAGAAAGTTCGGATTGCGGATCGGGGCTACGAAGATTATCATTGGTCTCTTCTACTGTCGCTTGCACTCTTATCGCCCATCGACCCACCCTCACACAATCGCGAAATATATTACCATTACTGGGCGGTTGTCAAAAGGTCATGCATATCGAAGAAACGCCTGAGGACAAATTTTCCATGTCTGTATGTGTGTGTGTGTGTGTGTGTGTCCAAGTTAAGCTTAATCTCTAATATTTCCTTCACAGGAAACATCGACCCCGATAGATGACGGGACCCGGCGCCCCATACCTCAGCCGGGGCATCGTGGGTTTATGTTTGTGAATACCCAGACTGATGTTTCGCCGTTTGCCAGCATGAGAAGGGAAATAAAGTCATTTGTTGCGAAAAAAGCCGATCAGCGAAGGAAGAAAGAGGCTATTAATCGGTTGAAATCGTTCCAGCTGTTCAGTGCCCGTACGCCGCAGCGAGAAGAGAAGGAGATAGAAAACGTTCACGGAAAGAAGATACAGATTCCTAATCCAACATATGACAACAGTATGTTGCCAGTCAGAGCATCCACCGTCATCAGCCAGAACCATGCCGACCCTTTTCACGCCTACCCTGTGCCAATGAGCAATGCTATGCATGTGTATTTTCGTCATTGTAGGTCGTCCGCTTACTACTAACTTTCTTATATTCGCTGCTGGCGCTGAAAATGTTCTTAGATAGATTCTACGTGATTCCCAAATCATATCCGTTTAGTGCTGACCGGATGAACACCTGGTGGACTGAAAGGTCGCTCATTTCCCCGGCGCTCCTCTACACCAAACTCTGCATCGGGGCTGGACACAAGGCAGCTCTTGAATCTCGCAATGGGGTTTCTTCTGTAGCAAGCCAAAAGTCACTTAGAGATTGCATAAAATCTCGAACAAACGCTATCAGGGCCTTGAACGATTTACTGCAGGATCCCGTAACTGCAGTGGCAGAGTCTACAGTGTTAATTGTTGGATCAATCCTGACAATCGAGGTATGGAGTTCTGACCAATTGATGAGTCATGTTTGAGGCTCTTTTGGTTGCTAACTAATCTGCTTAGACTATCAATGCTGAATTTGCGGCTCTGCAGACGCATATCAAAGGCCTGGCTACGCTTATAGAACTAGCTGGCGGTCTTGATGCATTCGAGCACATGACACTTTCCAGCATATACCAGTACAAAGCCCCTTTTATTCCTCTGTATTCGTGGCTAATGCGACCAGCGCTGTCTCGGGGTATGCTGCCCTGCAGAACAAACCACCGATCATCCCAATGTCGGCGAAGTTTCGCAGCGAGGTACTTCACGAGCCCGCCATTTTTCATCCAAGGCCTGATGATAATTATACAATCGGCTTCGTAATCCCACCCTATATCG
Organism: Aspergillus calidoustus; assembly: GCA_001511075.1. NCBI lineage: Eukaryota > Fungi > Ascomycota > Eurotiomycetes > Eurotiales > Aspergillaceae > Aspergillus > Aspergillus calidoustus. The sequence goes on along the minus strand of CDMC01000027.1, from coordinate 37,797 downwards.
CTACTCTCGGCTCTCGCTTTGCTGCTGGCTCCCCCTGGTACACAGAGGTTTCTCCGTCTCTAAAGGACTTTCTCATAATCTTCACAAGGCTCATCCAGCATTTCGAGCTTAGCAAAGCATATCCCGAAATCGTAGGGCCCACCGACGATGATCTTTTTTCCATCTTTCAACACGACTTCCTCTCCGCTATTCCTGCCAAAAATCCAACATCACACAAGATAAATAATTATATTAACCCGCCTCTCCGCTACTCCATTATCATTTACTTATGGGCGCGTGTCTCCCATCTCCAATCTCTACCCATCGTGCGCCACATGGTGGAAACCTTCAGGCACATTCTTGCACCCCGAGTTGCTTACCTCCTGGTGGCCGCGCCTGACCTGCTACTCTGGATGCTTCTTTTAGGAGCGTTGGCGTCTAAGGGTAATAAAAACACTCACTCATGGTTTGTTCTTCACTCTACGCATGTAGCGCGGCGTCTTGGCCTCAGCGACAGGAATCAGGCGCGACGCCTGCTCGGGGAGTTCTTTTACATCGAGCAGCCTGAAGATCTGGGTGAAGGGTTGTGGATTGAGGAAGTGGTGGCTTCGAGTGCACGTATATGTAGTAGTGACGGTTCCGGTTTTGACGTACAATCAAGTAACAGGTGTGAAGTTATTGAGCCGTTCTGAAGCCTGTTATTGTGTGGAAAATGTTGAAAAAAAAATACTTTCCTATTTTAACTTTATTGCGCGCGAAGCGGAGCACGCCTAGAATGGGGACCGGTCGTTTTTAAAAGGCACTGGGTTTCATAAAGAGTACTAGTAATTATCTCTACTTACTCGATATGCAGTCATTGGATAATAGCGAGGAATAAGAGGAATAGAGCTGCCTAGTATCGAATGATCGCACAGGATGCGCTTCCATGGTGTTCAGGTGGATAAAACCATCTGTGGTCTCCGCATCTCCGACCCTCCCACTACGAAAAGCATCCCACATTTACCGCCCTCCATCCTTCATCTCCACCTCCACTAGCTATTAAACAAGGTGATCACATAAGGCCTCGAGCATTAGAGGAGTAATGCTTAGTAGCCGGCCAGCGTGGATAAGGTGAGGTCTAGCGGTACCGTACAGTCGCAACTTTCTGCGGCCCTTAGTAACAGACCTCTCGCTATATTTAGCAAACTAAGCGATCTGTGGATTACTTAATCATTTGTTACGTATCATATAGACAGCTATCCTGTACTGTTGAGAGTCCAGGTATCACGCCATCAGGTTAGTTGGATGTAAGGTAAAAAGTATCAAGAATTGAGGTAAGGGCAGAAAAGCTAGGCGGAGTGTATTCTCAGCCGTCATTGTATGGTTTCGCTACTTTAAATTTCCGTCCGTCATGGTACCATTCACTGTAGGAACGGGCCGGAAATATAGGCTAACCGCTTCCAATAAATTAGGGCTTCGGAACTAGGGTTTGAAAACAGGCTCCGTCTGTCCAAAACATCGAAGGACATTCCGGGTCGCACTGTACAACAAGCAAAGACCATTGTACACTAAATACGGGCGGACGCAATGATGAAACTCGGGCACCTTATTGAGAGGATAGTCATGGGCTAATCAGGCTATAAAATAGCTAATATTAATTTTAAACGCGATCCCGTCCCTAGAGATCATGTATAGGTGAAATATTTTGATCTATTAAAGAACCGCCTCGACTATTCTAATGATTATTTTATAAGGTTCTAGCTTCGTGGACTAGAGTGCTATTTACTATGGGATTTAAGGAACACGCGGCTAGAGGCTCAATTTTAGAGGCCTAGTGATGTAATCTTAACGCTAGTGAATCATTTAACCTCCACACAGCACGCGTGAGACACTGAAGAGGGGAAGTTAAGAGATCCTACAGCCATGATCGTGTTTTTAATGGTATCATCAGTACCTAGGTTTTCTTCCAATAGACTCCCCAGAATGTGTGTAGACATTATAGATCTGTCAGGGATAAGCTATATAAGGTGCGATCCGGGCAGATCAGACCGTATGGTCTGATCATAGTGACCTTTTGGCCCAGTAGATAGTAGCCCGGACGGCTATCCTTAACTG
>CDMC01000026.1:159251-208521 GCA_001511075.1 Aspergillus calidoustus | reverse complement strand
GTCACCCCACCGCATCGGAATTCATCCCCGGACCAACGATATCTATCAAACCCACGCTAAGCTTTCAACCATGTTCCCCGCGAGCGAATCCTCCCGAAAACGTTCCCACGCGAGCTCTGTGGCTGGTGATGGCCCGGCCTCCCGTACGCGGAGCCGAAGCCGTTCGATTAGCTCCCGCGTATCCAGCGCCTCTGGGCCTGGTGCGTTCCCAGCTTCATCTCCCCCAGAACGACCACTTTTAGCCTCTGGTGGCGTTGTAACGCCTCCCCAGGATCCCTTCAAGGCCCCCTCTAAGGGCGATCCTAAGGGCAAGGCCCCCGAGCTCCCAACGCCAACGCCAACCATACCTACCATCGTTCGCAGGAAATCCGCGATAACCCTGCCTACACAACCACCAGTTGCCTTCCCTACGATCGAGCCTACCACCGCGTACGATCCCCGTGTTGAGAACCTTACCCGCCAACTCACAACCCTTCGGCACAGCTACAAGAGCGAACTCTACTCCGCCAGCAAGGCCGCTGCTGGGCGTGCCGGGGCTCCGGGCACCGCTCAGCGCATGAGGTCTGCCCCAAGCAGAGCAGCCGCTCTAAGCAACTCAACGAGATCACCGCAGAAACCATCGCGGAGGACCTCGAGCAGGCGGAAAACGTATAGTCCCTGGTCATCGTCACGATCAGGGACTGGAGGAGCCAGAGATGGTGGTCAAAACTAAAAGTTCTCGTTCTTATTGCTTGTCTTCGTTGGCTGTCAACCCCTCTGCAGAGGCCTATCTGCAAAAGGGGCGGCATCTCGTCCTAAATTGTCATGTAGCCAACAGGAAGACCCCTACGTTAGTTGATAATGGCAGCGAAGTTGATGTTTTAGATCCGTCTCTGGCCCGTGCACTCCAGCTTACCACGTTTAAGCTATCCTCCCCTATTTCCTTACGCCTCGCGAATGACTCCCCCTATCAGACCATCACTGAAGCCGCCCTAGCCCCGTTACGCTTCGGCGAGCACGCTGAACAACGCCTGATCTACCTCGCCTCCCTCCCAACCTACAAACTCATCCTTGGAGACCCGTGGCTGAGCGACCATAACCCCCGGGTTGACTTTGCTGACCGCTATGTCTGCTTCAATTCAGCCCAGTGCTTTGAGAAGGGATGTCTTGACCATGCCCGCCCCTGTACTGTGTACGCCCGGGGCTCTCCCGTGCAGCCCACCAAGCGCGAAACCCCCACGGCTGACATCCAGTTCGTGAGCGCCCGCCTGTTCTTTATGCTGGCGAAGCGCCGCGACCACCACGGCTTCGTCATGATGCCCCGGCAGCAGGCCAAGCAGCTCTGCGCCACAACCACGGGGGCTGTACAGCCTGAGGACTATGACAAGTTCATGGCCGGCGCCCCAAAATACACGCTAGAGGAGCTTAAGAAACGTGTCCCCCGCGAGTACCACAGCGTGATCAAGGTCTTTATGAAGGAGGAAGCAAACCAGCTCCCCCCACATCGCCCTGAGGACCATGATATCCGGCTTACTGATGGCGCCGAACCCCCATTCTCCCGCAACTACCGGCCAACGAACATCCAGGAATGCGAGGTGATCCTGAAATATATAAAGGAGCACCTGGGTAAGGGTTTCATCCGGGCTAGCTCATCCCCAACAGCAGCCCCAGTCCTCGTTGTCCGCAAGCCTGGTGGTGACCTCCGTGTGTGCATCGACTACCGCGCGTTAAACGAGCTCACCATCAAGAACCGCTACCCGATCCCGCTCATCACTGACACGCTGGCGAAGCTCTCCCAAGCCAAGGTCTTCACAAAGCTCGACGTCGTTGCCGCGTTCAACCAGATACGCATGAAAGAGGGGAAGGAATGGCTCACTGCGTTTAACACGCGCTACGGGCAGTTTGAATACCTTGTCATGCCATTTGGCCTCTGTAACGCCCCCGGGACCTTCCAGAGTTATATTAACAACTCGATCCTTGACTACCTCGACATCTTCTGCACCGCGTACCTCGACGACGTCCTGGTATACAGCAACACCCCTGAAGAACACACTGACCACGTGCTAAAGGTCCTCCAACGGCTGCTCGATCGAGGCCTATACGTGGACATCGACAAGTGCGAATTCAGCGTCAAACAGGTCAAGTATCTTGGCCTGATTGTGAGCACGGATGGCATCAAGATGGACCCTGAGAAGGTCGAAGCGATCCTTAACTGGGAGACCCCCCAGTCTGTTAAGGATGTACAGGCTTTCCTGGGGTTCTGCGGCTTCTACCGGCGCTTTATCAAGGCCTTCTCGCAGCTAACACACCCCCTAAACGAGATCATGAAGGGCTCCGAGACGTATACGACGAAGACCGGGAAACGTCGCGTACGCTATCAACCATTTGAGTGGAATCCTAAGCGGGAAGCAGCCTTCCAGGCCCTGAAACAAGCCTTTATTAACGCCCCTGTATTAGCGCACTTTGACCCTGATAAAGAGACCTGGGTCGAGACAGACGCCTCAGACTTCGTGACTGCTGGCGTGCTATCCCAGATGCATGATGGCGAGCTACGCCCAGTGGCCTTCTTCTCAAAGAAGATGGCCCCTGCAGAGACTAACTACATGATCTATGATAAAGAGCTACTCGCGATTGTTCGAGCATTCGAGACATGGCGCCCAGAGCTCACCAGCGTACCCCCAGAGGGCCCGGTGAAGGTGCTATCTGACCACCGCAACCTGGAGTACTTCATGACCACAAAGCAACTAAACCGTCGTCAAGCCCGCTGGGCAGAGTTCCTCTCTGAATTCAACTTCAAGATCCAGTATCGCCCCGGGACGCAGGGGACCAAGCCTGATCTTCTTACCCGTCGGTCCCAAGACCTCCCTAAAGGTTTTGATGACGAGCGCGAGCAACAACAGTTTCAAACAGTCCTCCAGAACGAACACCTCGACGAGGACGTACAGAAGGCAATCTGCGCGACCTTTGCCGTCACCACCCGCGCTCGCGTCACCACGGTTGAAGAAGCCCCTGAAGAACCCCCTGAAGAACCCCCTGAAGCTGCCCCTGAAGCTGCCCCCGAAGCTGCCCTAGAGCCAGCCCAGTTAGTGGATAAATACGACGTCCCAGACCTCTTCTCAGACACTGACTCTGAGGTGAGCGAGCCTCCGGCCACCATGCCCGACGAAGATATCCCTGGGGACGCCCATAGGGACGTCACCCCCGAAGCAACCCCCGAACCAGAGGCTGAAGCCCCCAAAGAGCCCCTGGAGAACCTTATCACGGAGGCCTACGCGAACGATGAGCTTGTACAGGCCATGATCAAGGCAGTGAATGAAGGCCTACCACGGCTGCCCGCGCCTATTAGATCCCAAGGCGTTAAGCTCTCCATGGCAGACCTGACGATACGCGACAACCGGCTCTGGGTTAATGAGAGGCTCTATATCCCTGAAAGCGATCGTCTCCGGCAAAGGATTATAGAGACTCACCACCGACCAACCACTGCTGGCCACCCTGGGCGGAAGGGAACATACCGGAAGGTCATCCTCCACTATTATTGGCCGCGCATGCGCGATGACTGCAAGCGCTACAGTGACTACTGCCGTACCTGCGCGCGCTCGAGGGCCCGTAACACCTAGAAACAGGGCTTGCTTAGGCCGCTGCCTATCCCAGAGCGAAAGTGGCTTGACATCTCTATGGACCTTGCGGAAGACCTTCCCCCATGCACGCTAAATAACCTCACCTACCGCCACGTGCTGATCGTGGTCGACCGCCTGACGAAACAACGTATCTTCGAGCCGCTGCAGACCAAAGAAACCAGCGAGCTCGTGGAGGTCATGCACCGCCGCGTCTTCTGCGAGTTTGGTCTCCCTCGTTCAATTATATCAGACCGTGGGAGCGCCTTTATAAGCCATTTCTGGCGCCGATACTGCGCTCGCCACCATGTTTCTGTTAAACTGTCCTCCGCCAACCACCCTGAGACCGATGGCCAGTCTGAAAACGCTGTCAAGGGCCTAAAAAATTACCTCCGTGCCTACATTAACTACGCCCAGGACGACTGGGCCTGGTTCCTGCCTGATGCCCAGTTCGCCACGAACAACAACGTCAGTGAGACAACTGGCATGACACCTTTCTTCGCCTGCCACGCCTACCACCCCCGTACAGGCGCTGAACCTCCAGGCATGTATGGGGATCCCCCAAACCACCCCCAGGCACTCGCCGCGGACCAACTGGTTCAACGCACGCGCGAGACCGTGGAATTCCTTCAGGACGAGATCGCCTGGGCCCAAGGCTCCCATGAACGCTACGCCAACCAGCAACGCCAGCCCCATCCGCGCTATAACGTGGGAGACCTCGTGTACGTGGATGCCCGTCACTTCAACCTCCAGCGGAACAGCGAGTCGTTAGCCCCAAAGAACCTTGGGCCGTGGCCAATCAAGCGCGTGATCGATGGCAAGGCCTATGAGGTTGAACTACCAATTCACATGCTAAACGCTGGTATTACCCCTATTTTTCATCCGTGGAAGCTCCATCTTGCCTCGAACAACCCCCTCCCCGGCCAGGTAGCCGACCCCGAACCCCCAGTCATTGTCACCGACCCTGGCGATCCTGAAGGCCATGAGGAATGGGACGTGCGCGAGATTGTCAACTGCCGCATGTACCGCAACCACCACCAATACAAGGCTATATTTAATGGCCCGTGGGATGAGTGGAACGCTGATCCTCCATGGCAGCCCTGGACGGATTTCAAGAACGCGCCTGAGAAGATCCTTGCCTATCACTAATAGCACCCCGAGAAGCCCCCGCCACCTGATTTCTTCAACTAAACTTCGTGTACACATCCTTATTCTATCCTATATCTACGTCTCTGGCCGCGATATCTGCATTGTTAAGGGGGGGGGTAGTGTCACGGGCCTCGTCCCGCTTAGGTCATCGCCACGTGACAATTCTCTGTATATAGTCGGTCCCGCTTCGCGGAACCTCCATTAGTTCTCCATGCTTCGTATTTTAGTTTAATACGACCTTGTTCATCGAGAGACGTTCCTTACAACGCGCTTGGTCACATCATGTCACGGGCCTCGTCCCGCTTAGGTCATCGCCACGTGACAATCCTCTGTATATAGTCGGTCCCGCTTGCGGAACCTCCATTAGTTCTCCATGCTTCGTATGTTAGTTTAATACGACCTTGTTCATCCAGAGACGTTCCTTACAGGAATCGGGCTGGAGGATGAAAGCGGTTTGCTGCAATATGCCAGTCAATGGGAACAGTTGACCTTGTCCATGGCTCAGGATTGGAGGCATACACGGCTCGCCGATGAGCAGCAATCGCCACATGCTCCGTGTTGATAATACCAGAAGGCAAAATATCTGCCCACTAATTCTCCTAGCCTACAGGGTATGTGATGCGCCGAGTACTAGCCTACCGAGATAAAATGACAAGGCCGACTACTCCTTGTTTGACGAAATTAAGCGGAACAGTATACATAGATTCAGCTAGAACCCAAGCTTATAATAGAAAGAAGAGTAAGCCTGCTAGGCCAATTCTAGACCTCCATATGTGAGACACCGTCTACGGCCCTTGAGACAGCTAAAGTTGGGTCATCCTCCAGGTCCTGCTTTGTCCACTGGTACAGCTGCTTGCCGGGTTCACTATTAACCAAGTAACCTTCGCCAAGAGCTCCTTCCCGAAATAATTCACTTGGCTGCGCTCCCTGGCCCCAGTCAACTGCGAGTTGGTCCAGTCTCTCTTCTGTAATCTCCATGCGACCTTGCATGGTGATATTCTGCTTCGCGTCTAGGTAAACTAGTAGAAGCTTATCCGTATCAAAAGTTTCCTTATCCGCTATCAGAACTTGTGTCGTAGATATGAAATGCAACAAGGACATGGCAGCATCATTCTTGGTAATTAGAATATTCGGGTCGTCTTTCCACGTCGGATGCTCTCGCTTAACGTGATCCAGCATGCGTTTAAAGTTGGTCCGGAACTTGCCAAAAAGCTCCCAGTCCTCGACGCGGGAATACAGATCAACCGTCCCTGAAAGCTCGGGCAGGATATGGAATACTCGCAGCCAACTAGACTTTGAACCCTCAGGGCTGGAGCCCTCGAAATCAAAGAGCTGCGCGTTGTCCAAAATCGACCACTCCGCTACCTGCCAGTAATCCTCACCGAGGGTAGCCCAGCCCCGCACGCGCTCATCGTCGTCGGGGTCGTAGTACGTCCGAATAATCACAGGGATACCGTGGTTCCCACCGTCCTCCCAGAGTTTCCACGCCGTCCACCGCAATCAGTCTGGCCGCCACGGCCGAAGGATCGTTGCAATTTCTTCCTCTATTGGAATGCGCGTCTGCGGCCCCGGCTTCCAGGCATGGCATCCAAAAAACGTAGGATCAAGCTCTCTAGGAATCTCATCGAGGTCGAGAAATTCCTGGATAAGGCGAGTCCGTTGTTGGGCGGGCGGTTCAGGTGATGCGGGGTTCCACTGCCTCTAAGGAAATGGTCAACGATCTTGCATTGCGGAAACGTGGAGGCTGATGCCTTACAATCAGATATTGCTCGGCCGGGAGCTGTCCCCAGGCAGGAAAGTCATCGCAAACAGCGGGTTCCATGATTCGGTGGCGCTATTGCCAAAGAGGGAGTGAGGTGGAAGATGGAACTTGGAACTTGTGGGGCGGGTTCCAGCGCCCATCGTATGTAGCCGCCATGGCACGTGAGATTCGTTTCCTTTGCATTGGAGGATCAGCTGACATGCGAGTGGAGACAGGTCAATTTGATAAGCATGAAGAGACTAACGTAATTCCCAGGTGGTCCGGTCATCACGGGTGATCCGGTCACCCAAAACACCATACAAAATGCCATTTTTTATACTTGAATATCTCAGCCACTTGGAGACTACCAGGTATTAAACTTTGTAATTAACCTTTAAACATATATTAGGCCTATTTAGACACCCTTTTAAGTATAAATAGCGATTAATGCTGTAGATATATTAGAATATAATAAAATACAGTGTAATTTATATTACTAGAGGATTTACTTCGTTTTAGACGCTACAATGTAGTAGTATACTAATAGTATACATTCTTAATATGTATACCAAATAACATTGCCTATAGGCTCAAGGTGGTTGAGATATTCAAGTTTAAAAAATGGCATTTTGTATGGTGTTTTGGGTGATCTGGTACCCACCAAAAATTCCTCGCGCGTTCAACGCGTAATTATTCAAACAACCACCATGCCACGAAAATCGCGTCAATCACGTCAAAACTTGGTGGAGCAAGAGGGAAGAATTCAGCTTGCAATTAAAGCTCTTGAAAATCACGACATACCCAGTATTCGTCGAGCGGCACAGGTTTTTAAATGTGCCTAATTCAACACTCCAGGATCAAATGCAAGGACACTTATTTCAAGGAGAACTCCGCAACCAGAACCTCCGACTATCTCAAACTCAGGAAGAGTCTTTAATGCAATGGATTGAAGTAAGAGATAAGCGCGGAGTTGCTCCTAGGCCTTCACATGTACGGTAAATGGCCAATATAATCCTTAAGAAAGACTCGAAGACCCCCCCTCAACCTATGAGAAAGAACTGGGTCACGCAATATATTAATCGCCATGATAGCATTAAATGCCGCTTTGCTCGACGATACAAGTATAAGAGGGCTCTCTGCGAGGATCCTAGGGTCATTAAGGACTGGTTCAAACGTTTAAAAGAGGTTCAAGACGAGCACGGCATTCAGGATGAGGATATTTTCAATTTCGATGAGACGGGCTTTGCTATGGGTCTTATTGCAACTGCTAAGGTAGTTACACGTTCAAATATGCCAGGGAGGCCTCATCTTATTCAACCAGGCCAACGTGAATGGGTCACTACAATCGAATGCATCGGCGCCATGGGATTCAGTGTTCTAACTTGCATTATCTTCAAAGGAAAGGTCTATATGGAAGGTGGTTTGAAGAACTCAATTTACCACCTGATTCGAGGGTTGAAGTAAGCGCAAATGGGTGGACAACCGATGAGATAGGCCTCCGGTGGCTTACGAATTGCTTCATTCCTGCAACAACTGCGCGGACAAAGGGGTCCTTTTGATTACTAGTTCTCGACGGCCGTGGGAGTCATCTTACGCCTGAGTTCGACCAGACATGGAAGGACAATAATATTATATGTATTTGCATGCCTCCGCATTCATCTCACCTCTTGCAACCGCTAGATGTTGGTTGCTTTGGTCCTTTAAAGCGCGCCTACGGAGGCCTAGTTGAAGCAAAGATGCGCTTAGGATTCAACCATATCGACAAGCTTGACTTTTTAAAGGCCTATCCTGCTGCGCGCAAGCAAGTCTTTACGATACAGAATATTCAAAGTGGCTTTAGAGCAGCGGGAATAGTTCCTTTTGATCCTAAAGAGGTTCTTAAGGAGTTAAATACACAAATATCAACTCCAACCCCTCCTCCAAGCCGTGGGGCCTCAACGAGCTCCTCAATGATTAATACACCTCATACAGTTCGACATTTACACAAGAAGGTCTCCTCAGCCAAGAAGATGCTTGGTCATAGTGATCAGGCATCTTTAATTCCTTCTGTACGCGCCCTTGACGAACTTATAAAGGGCTGCGAACTCGCGATCTATAATTCTGCCATGTCACTAAAGGAATTACACGATCTCCGCGCGGAAACTAAGGTTTAGCAGCAGAAAAGGAAACGATCTAAGCGACAGATGTCTCCTTGTAATGGCCTTCAAGTTCAAGAGGCAAGGGATTTAATTACGTTGAGAAATGAGCAATTGAATGTGGACGAAAGGGGTCCTATGTCACAGGCCTCGCCCTGCTTATGTCCCGCTTAGGTCATCGCCACGTGACAATCCTCTGTATATAGTCGGTCCCGCTTCGCGGAACCTCCATTAGTTCTCCATGCTTCGTATTTTAGTTTAATACGACCTTGTTCATCGAGAGACGTTCCTTACACCGAGTAAGTCAATCTATTGTCAGGGCTTAGTCAACACGATCCCAAGGTTCAGGAAGGCTTGAGAGGTCAACCTTCCGTAACAGCTGGCTGGACCCGATTCCAGACGCACAGAGACCGGCTACTCATTTGAATTTTCCAGTGTCTCACTCGACTGTCAATCTGCTCGGAAATCTCCTTCCACCGGAACCTGGCCCACTCGCCAAACCGCGGACGTCAGAGACCATGAACACAGACGCTATTCCGATACTACACTCGAAGAACCAATGGTATGACTGGCACAACAAGGTCTGCCTGGAACTGCGCAAGGCGGGATATGGGCACCTACTCCGCCGCAAAAGGACCAAGAGTGTGAACGCTCCACCAAACGCTGCCGCCACCGCTCTCGCTGATAACATGGAGACTTTGGCTGAGGCCACTGAGGACTCCCAAGCCCGCCTGAGGAGGCGGACGAACTTGAAACCTGGTACCGAAAGCAGGATCAAGCTTCCGCATCGATCATTAGTCGCCTTGGACGGACCCTCCGATACCGCTACAGGAATGAAACTAGAGTGCATGTTCTTCTCGACAAGCTTGAAGAACACCTACAGCCCAACAGTAACGCCTCGATCCTTGACGCCTGGAACCGCCTCACTACGCTGTCCCAGACCTCCTCTGTTCAAGACCTGAGACAGGAACTTGACGACATCATACGCCAACTAGGTCGCGCGCAAGTCCAACTTCCGACTGAACTGGCCATTGCTGCCTTCGCCCAGGCCCTGAGGCCGGAGTTCGCACCTGCAAAGGCCGTTTATTTCAACACGAGTGCAATCAAGCACCGCACCTCAGATCCCAGCCAGTCGCCACGCTGGACAGGTCTCACGCTTGCTGCCAAGTCTGAAGAGCCTTATCATAGGCGTTTGGACGAGGACTATCTCGGTCTTCTTGCCGACAGGCCTGCACCAAGGCCCACTGGTCAGGACACAGTGCTCAAAGTACTCGCCGTACACGGAGACACGGCCAATATCCAGGTCAAATGGTGCACGCACTGCAACAAGGCCTTCCATGACAAAGAGACCTGCCACGCCCTGCACCCTGAGATGAGAGATAAATGGCTGGAGAAACGCAAGCGCCGGCGCGCAAACACTAGGGTGTTGTAAGGAACGTTTCGTTGAAAATAGAATCGTATTAAACGGAATTAAGACGCATGAGGAACTCTAAGAGGTTGCGCGTACGCGGAACCGACTATATACAAGAACCGTCACGTGGTGATGACCTAAGCAGGGCGAGGCCTGTGACACCTTATGCTATCGCCATAAGCATATTGGAATCCATCGCCCACACCATAAATGTCTGATGCGGAGGAAGCCAAGGGAAGGCTGGTCGACGCGTTGCGGTCAACACAACACCCAGTTTGCCCCTTTTTAGAGCTTCGTACATTGTTCCAGAGCTACCATAAGAATCATCGGTCATTACTTGCCGTGGGCAGCCCGACGGTGCCGGACCCTTCGATACCTCGTCCTTGATAACATACATGTCTCTGCGAGAATCTCGATTCAACCTCGGAGCATCTCCTGGCGCCCCACTGGCACGATCGGTACCTGAATGAACTAGTATATATCAGGAAAATGCGGAGCCCGCTAGTAAGTTAGTGCACCAATAGCTTACCTCTCCACTTCTAGAAAATGACATCTCCGATCGACAATCTGCGCGCAGAAAAAGGGGGTCGCCAACTCCCGCTCCTGCGATCTTCATCTCCTCTTTCCAACTTGCGCGATCGCGACTCGATCCAGCTCCCAGAAATCGGCACATAATTCTCCGAAACCATGCGGCTGCAAACGTTATTGTGGCTTCTGCCAGCCCTCGTGTCGAGCTCTTCGGCCCTTTTCACATCGATTCCGCCAGCCGCGCAGAATGGGACGCAAGGCATTGATCTCTTCGAGATCCATCTCCCCGTCATCTGGAGCGCTGCGGCTGCCAGCGGGGTAGAGTTTGTGATCGTCAAGGTGAGATTGATTATCGACCGTCGAAGATCGCTTATTGATCGACACTGCGTCCTAACTTGCCATTTCCGCCACGATCCTTCTCTAGCTGTTCACGGATCAATTGCACGTTGCTAACCAAGTCGCTCTGTCGCAGACAACCGAAGGCGCCAACTACCGCAACCTCCGCGCACTGCTCCAAACCGCACACGCCAAAAAAGCGAACCGAATCACTGGCGCCGTCCACTTCGCCAAAGCCCGCGAAAGCAGCGGAGCAGACCAGGCAAACTTCTTCCTCGCACACGGCGGAAACTGGACATCCTCCGATGGGAAAACGTTGCCCGGCGTGCTGGAAATGGAAGGCAACATTGCAGGCAAGCTCTGCCACAACATGAACGCGACGGAGATCACGGACTGGATGTGGGACTTTTCGGACACGTACAAGGCGGCTACGGGGCGGGCACCGATGTTGTTTCTCTCGGCGGACTGGTGGGAGAAGTGTGCCGGTGGCGATGAGAGTTTTGCGAAGGAGCATCCGCTTTGGCTTGCGAATTGGGCGGATGAGCCTGGGCCTTTGCCGAAGGGATGGGGCGAGGCGAAGATCTGGCAGTATGCTGGGTTGAGTAAGAATGGAGGCGAGGCGAATGTCTTCTTCGGAAGTGTAGAGCAGTTGAGGGCGTTTGCCAGGGGCACAGGGAAATAGATTTTGGACCATTGCATTGTGTATATAGAGTAGTGCGAGCATTTTCCTGGTTCGAATCAAGGCCGAGTGGGATGATGGCTACTTATGCCACGCATATTGCCATGTAGATACGGCTTCTCATCCTGTTCAGCGTCCTTGTAGTCAGCCTAGGACTCTCCGTCCTGGTCCCAATCACTTGTTATCAAATCAACATATGCCGTTGTCTCGCGAACGCGGAGTAAAAAGAGCTCGCTGACTAGTGGCGAAACCAAGCCAATACTCTGGATCCGGACCTGGGTTGACCCGGTTGGTAAGAAGGATGACATTGAAAGCCAATAGGCAGCTAACGCGGTATATGGTAGAAAGTTGTGATTCGTACTCGAGATTGTTGAAATTATGGCTGACTGCAATATCCGGCCGACTTTTGACAAAGGTGCGGATGTGAACATCCTCAAGTTTGACGCAGACCAATGGCTGATATACGACGACAAGGACACCTTCAAGCTAAAGGTCGGATCTGCTAGCAGCCAATGCCTTGGTGGTGTCATGGTCAGGCCGGTTTCCCATGATTCTTCCGCGTGCCAATTTCTCCTATGCCCTGGGAGAAGTGACCAACCGCCAGATCAGAGGCATCGCTATGGGCGCTATGGTTGACAACCTCGAGGTCACCACGATGAACCCACAATGCAAGTGGACCAACTGCTGGCAGAACTGCCCTGTAGGCTGACGTTGATCCCCCGGAGCGATGGCGGCGGGAGTTGCCATGATGGAATGCTAGATCATACGGCGTGCCCTAAAAGGACAGACCTTTTTTTTTTTTTTTTTTTTTTTTTTTGCTGCCCGCCGGACGCTCCCCTTCCCAAGTGTGGTTGGTATTACCATCGCAATGGGAACTGCAACGGGCGAGACAATTGCCCGGAAAATGTGATTGAGATTGGATCCAATCATCAGCACTGAAGCAATGACAACTACTAGGTCGCATGCTGTACATACGACACTCCGAGCATGAAGCTATACTCCCAATGCACATGGGCCGAGTCTCCCAGATGCGATCGAGGAGTGTGTCTCGACGTATCTCACCATCATGGATCGGCCCTATGCCAGGTCAGAGGCCGATTATGAACGATATGTCAAGGTGTTCATGCAGGATCCAACCCGCGGCATCGATGACTACTGGCTGAGAAAGCTCAGTGCACCGGGCAGCGAGTACGTCTATGGAAACCTTTCACTCGGTATGGAGACACTATCCTTTCTCTCGGAAGCTCGAGGCATTTCTTTAGCGCATTCTGACATTGAGTACTAGATATATACGCCGTCTCGTCGACACTCGAACGGCGGGCAAACTTGAAACCTGAGAAAACTCAAGAGGTGCTCCGAACCCTGCTTATAAGCGATGCCTCCCAGGCTCTTTACGACATTTGGAAAGAACACGTCGTGTCGACTCACCAGCACCTCACGATCGCCAAGATCAAGGCTTATATTAATGAGGGCGCCGAATGGACACGAGGAGGGCTTGTTGATCTGTCTAGGGTATGCGCCATGGATGCCTTCAACGCGCTCCTGGGAAGCACAAATCCCATTCAATGTATTTGCCGGTCGTCGAGGAGGATGAGGAAGACAGCACAGGTACGAGAGGCCCTGCGACAGTTAAAGGACACTGAAACGGCCATTGATGTGGATGGTATAGATGATATAGGTGATGTAGATTAATTAAGTTGAAATTTATGCAGACTAGTATGAGATATATCTCAGCAAACCGATGCTCTGAACACTGTCACGGATCTAGTCAATAGGCGAGTGCCTCAGATGCCAGCGGCTGTAGAGTGCCGAGCACCACAGTCACGTTGGTTCTTCATCGCTCGGTCTCACCTACATCATCAATCCAAGCGATTCTCTATGTCAGCTTTGAATACTATTACTTTTCACCCAGGCGTATTATGAGCTAGGGGTGCTTGGCACCCTTGCTTAGTCATTTAATCTTTGTGCCTGCTCGTCCCCTGACTCCCCTAACTTTCTCATACCAATAATCCAATCCTGCATAACATTGAAAGATAGTCCCCCGGCCAACCACTAGGCTCTTGCGCAGACTGAACGCCTTTCCCAGTCTCAACTGGGGGTTCGCAATATATCGCACAGCATACGACCCCCACCAGCTATTTCCTCGCGCCGTAGAGTTCATAGAATCCTCCACCAAGCAAGCAATCTCTACCGAGCAGGCCGACTACGCAATTAGTAGTGCGGACACAATCGCGTACAAAATGATCCAGTCTCGAGACCATCCCGTCATCATGGATAACCCCGCGCGCTTCACGGGCCTCTCACTCGCGGCTGTCCGATTACACTTTGAAGCCTACACTAAAGAATGCCAGGCTCGCGGAGAGCGGGATGGCATAAGTCGCCGTGCGTGCCTTGTGGTTGATGATGAGGTGCTACAGATCCTGGCCGGTGCGGTGGCTCAATCATCTGCTGAAGTGGAAGTCGCCCACGTTGTAAACCGGAGAGCGTGTTGGGTGAAGACAGTTGAGGCGTGGCCTGATCTGGATGAGACTCATGATGACTATGATGGGTCTATGAAGTGCTCGGTTTCCGCTCTGTGGAGGTTATGGCAGTGGGCGAGTGATCCAGATCCAATTGCAATTTTGATGCGGGATGAGAATGGGGTTTACATTGGTTGAGGGATGGGATCCTTGCTGCATTGTGTTTGGTGCAGACTGGGTAGGAGAGCTCGAGCGGATGCGTGGTACAAGGTATTGATTCCTGGTCTTCCCCGGTTATGGAAGGACAGAAAACCCGTGTATTTTTTTGCCCTAGATCAAATACCGAGTTGAGCTATACTTTACTTTGATCATAAGATACTGTCTGACAACTTTATGCGAGAGATTGATAATTTCGCTTAGACCTCGCCAAGAGTCTCAATGGGCGGTTCTGATTTAGCTGCTGGTGCCTGCTCGAGCTCGACTTCCTTTTCTATCCCTCCCGCTGCTCATTACGCTCATTACATCTCATCACAAAATCAACCATGCACCCACTAGTCAGCCTTGCAAGGGATGTTGAGCGGGCCAAGGTCTCCTAGGGCTTAGCGATAGATATCTATCGCACAACGTACACCCACTTTGCTGAAATTGTTGAGCGCATTACTGCGCTCGCCAAATACAGCGTACGCAAACAACCCGGCCGCTCCTTCTATTCTGAAGTTCATTTCATTAGTGGAGGACTATGCTGGGCATACACATCGTCATATAAGGGCTGCCAAGCCGGACTTTTATTCGTGAAGGACTGGGTCGGATGTTGCCGTCGGGTCGAGTCAAGAGGGAGCGGAGATGACGTTGCCTCTGCAGTTGAGTAGAAGAGAGTGAGTGACGCGGGTTTCCGACGTATACCTGTAATGTCGCTGCAAAGGTCGCCAGGAGGCCGCCAAAAATGATATCGGAGACGAATATGGCAGGTTTTGGCTGTTGGCAAGCGTGGATTCCTGGCGTATAGCTGGAATGTTTCCGACGGAACTACAGAAACGACGACAAAGGAGATCAGAATGATGCCTCTGTGATTGAGAAGCCCGACTAACAGCTGGAGAGCCCTTGGGAGTGAGGCTGAAAACAGGAGCCAAAACGAAGACCATGAGGCCGCTGCTGCTGAGAATAGGAGCGAGCGCCACGGATATCGGACCTAGAGCTAGCGTGTTTCTGACGATGGACTTGGAAAGGAGAACGCTAATAAAACATTAAGACTCCACAGCTGGAGGGTATCTGATGAAGCGCAATAGGGCCAGAATAAGGATAAAGACACCATTGATGCGGAGGAATGTAGCAAGCGCGAGGCATCCCCAAGCTTCCCTGGTGAGCATCGGCGAGGAGGCCGAGATGCGACAGCCGTAAAAATACAGTGGGCTGGCGTGAGGATATGGCCCCAATTGGCGGCTTAGTTTGACCCGACAGTTACTGCCAATGTGAAGCACGTTACGAATAATGAATAATATTATCCCATAGTCGGCCTTGAGCAGAGGATGCAGGCTGCATTCTTTCTTCCCGGAGTCATGGATAGCGTGGAATAACCGGGGTCTGTTTGAGTGAGAGGCCCTATATAGGATGGGGTGTCAGATTCGAAACGCTGGATCTTGAAGGCGGCAAATAGACAGGTCATTAGTAGGATGGCTCGACGCTTGATGACATTGAGGATCTGTTGTACATTATCTAAAGAACTATTAATCACGAATCATACATCATAGCTGTTAACCAAGAGTTTCCAGCTGTCTTTCCATACTCCTCAGGAATTGGCAGGATATCAAGGAGGCTTAGCAACGTTAGTGAGATCACTGAATAACCCCGACTAGTCCTCACCATAATACTCGGAATCCGCACCATGATCGATGAGATCGGACCATAAGCCCTCCAGATCCATACCCGGCTGATCTACTGGATTCTGAGATGAGGTAAAAGGAGCAGCGTTGCTGGGTTGGGCTGATTGCTCAGCTGCGCGTGGAATTGTGTATGCCGACGCCTCCTATGCTTCGAGCATGTCCGCTTCTGGCGCAGCGCCGCAGTCTGACCTAAGGAGGATAATTAATGGACATAAACTTCGTGGCCTGTTGAATATGGCTACATTGCACATGTTATACTCAAGTTGTATGAACCCGATTGAGGTTAATAGTGTATGGGCGTTCCAAGTCTAGCTGGCACAGTTGATACATGCAACCGAGTGGCAACGTTGGAAGCACCCATGCATGCATCTTTGGGCATGGTAAGGACAAATTAGATATATGCTCTGCTCAGAAGTGAAGTACGTCAAGGTTATCACGCAGCATGTTTCTGCCATAGATTGTGCTTGCTTTGACTTGACTACACAGGCAGCCAACCACTTCTAAACTCGATACCGAAAATGCTTGTTCTGCTTATCCGTCAAATCCTCGAAGCTCTCCATCGCTGCCTCAGCCGAGTCGGCACCATCTAACAGCCCCTCGCGCTCTTTCTGTCGGTTCTCAAAGTAGCAGTACGCTGTGTAGATAATCTGCAGACCCATGGCAGCCCCGTAAGACCCAGCCAATCCTTTGATGGCTGTCGGGTACCGCGGGACTTCGGAGGCGAGGAAGAGGTGTGGGCCTGCTATGTTGCCGGCGCAGTAGATCCTACAATGATTGTTAGTTGCATGATAGGAGGGAAGTATGAAGAACATGAAGGTAATGCATACACAAAGTACAGCCCAAGCACGGTACTCCTCTTCGTATGCCCTGCTGTATTCAGTCCAGGCAGCGTCCAATTAAGCACAACCGGGGCGCCCAAAATTCCCTGTAGCCAGCACATTCCCACAAGGGCGAACCGATGCGCATCATCATGTGGAATCGTGATCAGGCCAATCAGTCCCGCCAGGCCCGGCACACAGGCGAGCACAATCGTCGCTCCCAGCATATTCGGTACCTTGCTCAGGTACCCAAACGCGATAACCATGACGACCTGGATCCCACCCACGGGCGTCTGCAGGAGACTCGTGCGGAGAGGAGAGTACCCGAATCCCTTGATGATTGCGGCGAGAAAGTTGGCAACGCCGCCATTCAAGATGCCATAGCAGATAGCCATGAGGTAGAGGAGCCACTGGCGCGGGTCTAAGATGGCTTCTTTGATCTGGGATGGGACGATTTGCGGCTGTTTGAGGCCCGTCTGATTGTGGGATATCCGCCAGACGGCGACGACACGCTCGTACTCTGTTAGCATTTTGGCGTTGTGTGGGCCGTCGGGGAGGTAGGCATATATCACGAAGCCCCAGGCTATGGTCATGGAGCCGACAATCTGGGTGCAGGCATTGTCATCAGAAAGATGGTTCTCGTGCAGTGAAGTCATGTGTGTTCGAGGTGGGGACCATACCAGGTAGATGAGCTTCCACTGCGGAACAGCCAGGCCTTCTGCGTGTCCTGCGCCGTATGCTAGCAGGGCTCCTAGGATTGCCGCTATGCCGTTCATAGATAGCCAGTATGAGCTGCGAAGGCTTTGCTCTTCGCGCGTCCAGAGCATGGACGTTAAGATGATGAATGCGGGTGAGACGACGGCTTCGAGGAGACCGAGGAAGAAGCGGATGGCGAAGAAGCCGGCAAAGTTAAAGACGGCGGCCTGATATGTTTAGTTGAACAAAGGCTTTTCGCTTTACTGGGCGCAGAAGGGAGTGTGCTCACCTGTAGCATACAAACAGCCCCCCAGACAAAGAGCATGATTCCAATCAATCTTCCAACAGGGAAGCGTTGCAGCAGGAGCTGCCACGGGTATGCCCCAACAAGCCAGCCAATATAGAGGGCGGATGAGACCCAGGAATAATCATCCCCGGTCATATTCGTGTCTTCCTGTAGGCCGTATGCGTTGGAATAGTTCAGCCTGGATATCGTTAGGAAACGTGGTAATATATCGGACCGGGTGCCTCACGTCTGCTTATCGAGGAAGCTCAACATGTATGTCATCATCATCTATTAGCAGTATTAATACCAAAGGAAATCCTGCGCAGTACATCATAATAAGGACTTCTCGTACCATCGGCAAAACATAAATGTCCAACTTCCTGCAAACCTTGACCGCGTCTCTCTCCAGCTGCGCCGGATCATACTGCAACGACTGCTGGAAATAATCCTTGCCGACCTCGTTGAGGTTCTGATTCCGACCACCGAGACGATGGAGCCAGCCAACAGACTTGGAGCTCCCCACGCCATGCTCAGACGCCGTTGTAATGGCCTCGTCGGCTTCTTTGGGAGCGGGCATGCTAGTCTCTTTGGAGATGGACATAGTAGCGAAGTGCAGCGGAGTTTTTGTGCAACAAACCAACACAGTATGCTCGTGTGAGGCCCGTGGCTTTATATCTCCTACTCTTGCGGCAGTTCTTACCTCACGCCCAGACTCCCCCTCGTTGTCGATTGGGGTAGCTCAGGCAGTTGGTTATCGGCCCCGATCGCCGAAGGATTCGATACTGTATCTTTCACTAGCGCTGTTATTTACCACTGATAGCGTCCCCGATAGCTTATTTTGATAGCGCTGATAGCATGTTCAATAGACTCCACAGGGTCAACCAAGAAGATGCGCGAGAGCTTCGGTCATGCTCCGGAATTCGTCAGCTCTCTTGTATAAAGCGAGTCAGGGGAGATCTGTCCTCGGCTGGCTTACTAGAAGGCCATAACCACAGTTCAACATCAGAATGAGCACCGTCACCATCACTACCACCGAAACCGTCGTCCCAGAGGCCCAGTTTCCTCCACCAGTCAGAACATGGGAAGCCATTCGCGATGAAAAGCGAGCCGAGCAGCTCTCGCGAATCCCTCCGTCGTGGAGGCTGCAGCCCTCGCAGTTCCCTGGCAGAGATGTAGCGGATGTCCGCCCGATGGCAGCAATCAGCGGAATCCTCACCGAGCGCGAGCTCGAAATCACGGGTGAAAAGTACGACGCTACCTCCCTTGCCGCGGAGATTGCCCAGGGCACATACACGGCTGTTGAGACAGTCACTGCATTCTGCAAGAAGGCGGCCATCTGTCAGCAGCTGTGCAACGCGCTAACGGAGATCTTCTTTGCGGATGCGATTGAGAAGGCGAAAAAGCTTGACGAGCATTTTGCGAAAACTGGAAAGACTGTGGGGCCGCTGCATGGACTGCCGATGACATTCAAGGAGTGCTTTCATGTCAACGGCTATGATGCGTCGAATGGGTACATCTCCAGATGCTTTGAGCCTTCAACGACTACGACCCCGGTTATACAGCTGGTTGAGCACGCTGGGGCGGTGGTCATTGCAAAGACGAATGTCCCGCAGACGATGCTCGTTGCAGAGTGCGAGAATAACGTCTTTGGCCGGACACGAAACCCAGTGGTCAGTCACTTGTCCTGCGGTGGCAGCAGTGGCGGCGAGGGTGCGCTGTCGGCATTCAGGGGCAATGCATTGGGGATAGGGACGGATGTGGGAGGCTCTATCCGGTGCGTATTTGAACACTCCCGATTCAAGGGCGCTGATGTATAACCGTGTCAGTCTCCCCGCTGCCTTCAACGGCGTCTACGGCTACAAGCCCTCTGTTGGAATCCTCCCGTTCATCGGGTACGCGGCCTCGGGCTGGACAGGAGTCAACACGGGCATCCCCGCCGTCTTGGGCCCCATAGCGCACTCCATCCGCGACATGAGACTCCTCACCGAGACCGTCCGCGCCGCGCAACCCTGGCTGTTCGACCCGGCCGTAATACCCGGAATAATGGAACAGCCCACACCCCCATCCCACCGCAAACCCATCATCGGCATCCTCACACAATCCGGGGTCACCCCGCACCCACCCGTCCTCCGCGCGATCCAGACAGCAAAATCCAAACTCGAATCCGCCGGCTACGAAACTCGCGACTTCACCCCAAGCTGTCCATCCTTTAGCAGAATCCGCGAAATCTCCGCCCAGCTATTCACAGTCGACGGCGCATCGTATGCGCGCCGCGAGCTGGCCAAAGCAGGCGAGCCCGTCGTACCCTCTGTGACGAAATTCGGGTTCTGGGATATGCCACGCAAGACGCACGAGGAGATGTGGGCGTGGAATACGGAAAAGGGCGCGATGCAGAAGGCCATGCTAGATGCGTGGCAGGCGCTCGGGATTGACGTGCTTGTTTGTCCGGCGGCGCCGCATGCGGCGATTAGTCCCGAGGAGACGACCAAGGAGTTGTATACCGTTGTTTGGAATGCGGTTGATGTGAGTTGTTTAATATACGCCCCGTACTCGGAGGTAGTGAAGCTAATGAGAATGGCAGTATCCCGCGGTTATTATGCCATTTACCAAGGTGGATCCGGTATTCGACACCAAGAACAATGCATTCGAGCCAAAGGATGATTTGGATAAGAGCATCCAGGCACTATGTACGTTGTCTATTCAAAGCAAAACGCTATTGATTGTCCTGACTAATTGGTACCGGTAGACGACCCAGGCCTCATGGCCGGCGCCCCAGTCTCACTGCAACTCGTTGCCCCGAGACTCCAAGACGCGGCATTGCTCAGATACGCCGAGGAACTGGATGGAGTGCTCAACAGTGAGAACTGAACTAGTGCTTCCCCGATAACATTGTAGATAGCACGAGTTCGCTCGACCACATTGGAGTCCCCTAGATAGCATAGACTTTGCCGATAGATAGCAGCCGGTAGCTGAATACTAGCCTAGGACTCTGCAGACCATCTCCAACTGTTATGCACCACAAGCATGGGTATCAAACACTGTACAAGCCTGTTTCCCTGCATCTCTTATCTATGCTATCTTAGCGTGCGGAGTATGCAACCCCCACACGGCCTCATATCTCCGAGGTTGGGGTCATCGGCTACACTCTGCGCGAGACGCGAAGCGACAAATGGTACAGAGACGGAGGAAAAGAGGTACCTTGTAGCTTTCTCTTCACAATTCTCTGGCTGCATGAAACCTCCTGTTCTTTGACTACGATTCCACACAGACACTCCTCCCAGCAATGCCCGATACGCTCTCGAAACCCAAATACGAAGTCTGCCTCGTTGGCTCCGGTGGCGTCGGCACAATCGCCTCGCTTGTGCTCACAAAGTCGGCCCTCGCGCGCGTGACTGTCGTGCTGCGATCGAAATACAACTACGTCTCGGAACACGGGTGGGAGATCGATTCGGTCGACCACGGCAAGATTTCTCGGTGGAAGCCGTACCGCGTCGTTCGGTCGGCTGTGGAGGCCGCGACAGTCGAACGGACTACAAATGCGGAGAATAAAGATGTTCGTGATCATGCGGGGCAGGTAAAGGAGGTGGAATACGACTACGTCGTCGTCGCGACAAAGGCGCTACCGTCGCTCAACCCAGTCGCCAAAATGATTTCGCCTGTCATAACGCCGGGAAAAACGACTGTCGTCGTAATCCAGAACGGAATCGGCATCGAGCAAGACATCGTCAAGGCATACCCAGGAAACGTCGTGATGAGCAGCGTAAGCCACATTGGCAGTGAAGTCCAGGAACCAAACGTCGTCGTCCAGGTGGGGAAGGATGCATCGAAGATAGGACCGCATTTACACGGCGGCGTCGATGACTCCATATCCATGGCAAAGGCAAGGAGCTTCGTTGAGATGTATGTCGCGGGCGGCGCACATACCTGCGAGCTTGTCTCGGACATCCAAACTGCGCGCTGGGAGAAACTCCTCTGGAACGGCACGTTCAATACCGTGTGCGCGCTGATGCGCATGGACGTCGGCGAGATGCAGCGGAGCAAAGGGCGCGAGACGCTGCTTGTCCCGATGATGTGGGAGATTTGGAGGATTGCCGAGGCGGCCGGGCATGCGATGCCGCAGAGTATTGTGCAGTGGATGGCATATCGGCTACCGGATGATTGCGCGTATCGGCCCAGTATGTTGCTGGATTTGGAGAATGGGCGGCCCATGGAGGTGGATGTTATTCTGGGAAATGCGCTGGCCAAGGCGAGGGAGGTGGGTGTCGAGACGCCGGTTTTGAGTGTTGTATATAATCTTTTGGTGCTCGAGGAGTGGAAGATTGGGCAGAGGACAGCAGGCGAGACATAGCTGGTCCTTGATATGGTATCATGGGTATCATTATGTAGAACTAGATGAATTACAGTGGTATAGGAGCGCATCGCGCAAAATGCATCCAATCCCAACGTTCTCCTGCATCTCTCGCCGGCCAGATGGTATCCACAACGAATGATCTTGTCCGCCGCGCGGTTACAATAGGCCTCGCATAGCAGATGTCGTCGAATAACCGAGTTGCATGATCGCGATCCTCGCTGCTCTCGAGCTCGCATGCGGCAATGAATAGAGGCCACAGCGAGAGCTTGATGTCCTGTGGTGGGCCGGAAATATGGACCATGGCCTCGTACGCCATGCTGAGCGCTTCGGCATCTGCCTCTGTCGAGCTACCGGGGCGGTTGAAGAGCCGGAAGAGGTAGAGAAGCGCCGCTGCGCGCCATGTGTATGCGTGGGGAAGGAATGTTCGAGACATGGCCATTGACATGGTCAGATCACGGATTGGACGCCATGAGACCAGTTGAGCGCGTATAGATGCTTCTCTCTCGACGAGGTCGCTGCGTCTCACTGCGAGATGATTGGTTTCAACAGTAGTACTGGCGGTTATGAACTGACCATTCATTGTGTGTTGAACATCTTCAGCAAGTGCAGCGAGTTGCGACAACAATGGAGCCAAGGTAGTTGTCAACCCCATCACCCGGTCAGCATGGCACAGCGAGTACTCATCCAGCCAGGCGCACGGGTTGATCCTGGTGCGTTGCATTCTAGTAAGTGAGATGAGGAGATCCTGCCGGGCAACGCCTCGAGCGAAATACTTGGCCATGGAACTCAATGTCTTTCCCTGTCGGGTGTGGAATTCCAGGACCATGGAGACATTGTCAATGAGTGCTGAGAGGGTGGTAGCGCCGCCGTCAGACCGAGGGTCCACGAGCTGTCATTCATCAGTTAGCTGCGACCCCATAACTAGATATAATCTGGAGATGGTAGGATACCTCAACACCACAAAGAGCAAGAAGCAGCATGAGAACAAATTCTAGACTACTTTCTTCCTCATTAATCAACCTCAGCCGACTCAGCAGACGCGTCTTGCGATTGGACACCATGGCTGAATCTGATGAATCCTCAACATAGTTTTCTCCAATCGCGGCGAGAGCATCCCCGACAGCCGTTGGACTCTGCTGCAGGAGCGCAATGGCTGCACCGTTCATCTCGCTGATGAAGAAGTCGTTGCGAATGATCATTTCCGAGGGGTGTCGCATAAAGTATACCTCGATGAGCGGCTTATCCGCTGCAAGAATCTCACTCAACGGAATTAGGGCCGGTCCACGAGCAGGGGTAAGCGTCTTTGTGGATGCCTCGAGGATAATGGACCGCATGCAATCGCTTGTCGAACTCGTCGCCTCACTAAACCACGTGTCTCCCAACGATGCCCGGGAAGAATTCATTGAAACACTAGATGCAACAGACGCCCGGCGATTCACTCCAACAGAGCCAGAGCTAGAACGCGAAGAAACATTCGGGTTCGAAGTCCTCGCGTACCCGGAACACACGCGCCGCCTCCGAGTACAGGTCCCACAGTGTGGATGCACCTCATCACACTTGACCTTGGCCTGCTTGCAATCGATGCAACCTTTGCGTGATCGGGTGGCCATGACGGTTGATCCTAGTAGTGACAGGTCACTGTCAGACGCTTAAGCGGAGTCGCAGTCGAAGAAGGTGGAACGATGGATGCTATCGCCCTGCGTCGCTGGTCTTATCGGTGGGGCGGCGGTGCCAACTCCAACTCGGGCTTCCCCGCTTTATGCTATCGATCAGATAGGCTTTGGTCTCCGTGGGGGCTGTATTGTATCGTAATCCAGAGGCCAAGGCGAGCATGTGACTGGTCACTGGTGACGGTCCGTGGGTACTCCGTATACCCCCGTGACATGGAATGGAGATTAAATAGCCCTTAGGGAATTTCGCTCGATTGGTCGGGTTAGATTACATTCGCAGAAACAATGGAACCCGCAACGCTGCGCAGGCATACCCAACGTGGAAGCTATGATATCAAGTCAGCAAAGGCTGTCTTCGACGATTGCTACATGGCTCATGTCGCGTACATCGATAATGGTCTCCCACAATGCCTGCCTATGATTGCTTTGGTCACGGAGGAAGAGGAAGAACATGAGGGAGCCAATGGCTGTACGGACACTGCGTACTCAGGAGAATGCTTGAACGGAGGCGATAAGACGAACAAGATGGTCGTATATCTGCATGGACATCCTAGTATGAGACTAGCAGAGTTGACATGCGAGGGCAGCCGAGGGAGTGACCCGCCCAGAGTCTGCATCACAGCGACCAAGAGTAAGTGATGATATGCCTATCGCTGTGTTGAGTGCGCTCTAATGTTGACGTTTCCAGTTGACGGCCTCGTTCTTTCCTCGGCTCCCAACGGCCACACATTCAACTACCGCAGCGCCGTAATACACGGAACATGCACTCCCATTACCAACGAACCCGTGAAGCGCAACGTTATGCGCGCAGTCACAAATCACATCGTCGCCCATCGATGGGAGGAAGTCAACCCCGTCGCTTCATTCCAGGTCGGCCTGGTGTCTGTGATTAAAGTAAGCATCGACAAACTGTCAGTCAAAACCCGCACAGGTCCGCCGGGAATCCAGCCTCGAAATAGGGAGGTCGACGGACCGGATATTGAAACGCCGCCATGGGTGGGCGTTATCCCGCTCTGGGAGCAGTTGGGAACGCCGGTTGATAGTGGGTTGAGCCCTGGTGCGGTGATTTCGGAGAATTTAGACAAGTACATTGATGGAAGAAACGCGACGCAACGAGAGTATGCGCAACGGATGGCAAGATGATTTGTATGAGTCCAATGAGGGGCGTTTATGATGCTCAGATCAAAATAATATCTCCATAGACCACAGAAGGCTAAGCAGATCGGTTTGCTTGTCCTAGATAGCTTCCAGCATCTTCATTGCCTTCTTCTCCTCAGCATCCAGATAGACCAATGCATCGTCTTCAGATTCATAGCCGTTTCGGCAGTTCATCTTACGCAGTCCCAGTTTCGCCTTGAGCCGAGAGACGATGCCGCGAGTCTCAAAGGAGCGATGGTTTCCGAGACCGCGTTGGCGAAGATTGAAGTTGTCGGAGACACTTTAATTGCCCATTAATCTCCAAGCCTCGATGACGTGCAGTCCCCTCGGCGATTATCGTGTTATCGCAGGTTGCCAGATCAGATGGGGAGAGAAGATCCGAAGTTTCTGAGCTCTGGGTGGCTGAAATGTGCTGCACCTGCCATTGTAGTAAACTGGTTAGTTCACTACCCCTACATTAGCTTGTCACGTGTTTCCCTTGACACAAGGGATGATCTCGCTGGCACACCAGGGCCACTGCTCAATCTTCCTCTACAACACTGGCATTATCATCTCCCGCTTTGCGCAACAATCAAATATACCCAGGATTGGTCTTGTTCTTCTCGAAATTGGTGTTTGCGTGATCGTTGGCGACCTACTTTTCCAGGTGCCTGGCAAGATCAGGCATTACTTCCATCTCGTGGAAATGCGCCGATCCCCATCCGCGCGTCCTTGGGGCCACACTCAGAGTATCATACCAAGCCCGAAACAACACTGCCGCTCAATCTTCAAAGCTTCACCTTTGTCCTACCATCACTGCCCCGAGAGCATGGACAAGAACGCGTCTCAGACAGGTAAGCACGCCAATTGGAACGCGATTTGGCGCATTACTCATTCGTGTCAGACTGGAATTCTAACGATGAATTCTTCAAATTCACGCGTGGCCGCTTTATTGTTGATGAGGCAGAGAATCTTCAAAAGCGAGAGGTCAGATTCGATATGAATAGCCTCGCAAGAGTCGCAGCAGACTCGGTCGGAGCTGCACGATGCATTGCCATCAAGAATTACCCTGACGGCATGTTTAACAAAGCATTCCTCATGTCTATGGACGATGGGCAAGAAGTAATAGCCAAGATTCCTAATCCAAATGCTGGCGTTTTCCACACTTTACTACTGCTAGTGAAGTCGCTACGATGGACCTTGTAAGCTTATCCTGAGCTCCATCAACACCGAGTCTTGCTAACGCATCTGATTTGGGAGGCTAGAAAATTTCTTGACACACCAGCGCCTCGTGTATACCGTGGAACTCGCAAGCCAAATCACATCTTGTTGGGGCAGAATTTATCATCATGGAGAAAATGGAAGGTGTTCCACTATCCCAAGTTTGGAGCACGTTGAATCCAATACAGAAGCTCCAAGTGCTTCTTGCCATGACACGTCTTCAACAGCAATGGCGGAGCGTTTCATTCTCGCATTACGGCAGCTTGTATTACAGGGAAGACATGCAGCCACCGGCAGGCATCCACTTTGTCAGGGATGGCAAGGCTGTAAGAGATTTGGATTTTGCCATTAGCCCTGCTACGGGCCGGGATTGGTGTGATGCAGGCCGATCAAATTTACACGTTGGGAAGGGGCCATGTACGTCGTGGCTCTTGCATTATTTTACAGTCGCTGACAAGTTACAGGGGCTTCTCTTACGCAGTACCTGCAAGCAATCGGGACGCGAGAGGTGAAGGCAATCCAGTCTCTAGAACCTCCGAAACCAATTGCCTTGTTCTGCGGCCCAAGGCCATACCAACCAGACACGGAAAAGAAGCTTACGGCTTTAGCGTGGTATCTCCAGATCGTGGATGCCCTATCCCAAAAGATATAGCCATCACCAGACCCTGCCTCTGGCATAATGATTTGCATGATGACAACGTCTTTATAGACCCCGCATAGTCCTGAAAAAATTACGGGTATCATTGACTGGCAGTCTTGTTTCACATCTCACCTCTCTTCAACCATAACCCCGATCTAGCCTTCCTTGATTGGTGGGCTTGAGCCTGAAACGCTTGATCTGTACCAAGGCCAAACTCTCCGGGCTTTCACCTGAAGAACGGTCCATTGCTATGCCATGAGTATACCGTCCAAAATGTGTTTATTGGATGGCGGAAACTCATGCATGCTAAAAACTCAGACCTATATAAAGCAGTCGAATTCCGAAGGACGGCAGCGTACGGGCTGATACTTCTTGCCCACCGAATGTTTGAATGCGGCGAGGCGCACTTTCAATCGCTTCTGGTGGATCTGAAAGATACGTGGACAGACTTACCTGCTGTTACCAGCAACACCCAATTCCCGTTCAACTTTACGGAAGCAGATATCGAGCGTATCAAAATAGATAACAATGGTGCAGTGGCCGGAACTGAGCTTGTTACAGAGGTCAAGGAGAAAATGGGTGATTTATGGCCGGACAAAGGCTTCATCGAGTACGAGCGATATGATGAGTGCGAAGCTGCTCTCCACGAAGTCAGAGACTTGATATTGGAGCAGTTGGCCGAGACTGACGAGGAAAAGGCAGAGTACGAGCGCTATGGGCCATTTGAATAATTCTCTACTGTACGGAGGAAATGGCATGATTGTGAGGAAGGACCTTCCAATAGGAAATACCAAGCGTTTCCATCTCCACAACACATCACTCAAAAGCCTCCGCCAGCCTCTGACACAAAAGACTAACCGCATCCCTCCCTTTCCTCAAGACCGCATCCATCACCAGAAACGGGTGCGGTACCCCCTCGACAACCACAACCTCCGCTTGCACCCCAGCGCCATCTAACCTCCGCGCATACTCCTCCCCCTCCCACCTCAACACATCAAGCCCCGCAACAACAATCAACGCCCTCGGCAGGTAATCAAACATCTCGTCGCTCGCTAGCAGCGGCGATGCCAGCGGGTCTGCCCAGTCGGCCTTTCGGGGGAGATAGTGGCGCCGGTACCATAGCATTTTCTCCGCAGGGAGCGCGGGCGTATGTTCGTAGGCGGCGTATGTGGCGTTGTTCGTGACGCTCGCCGTGTTGTCCGTTACGGGGACGACTAGAATCTGGTACGTGAATCCAATACCTTTTGAGAGAAAGGCGCCGTGTCCGCGGGCCTTGTGCGTCATCACAGCCGCGAGGTTCCCGCCGGCGCTGGAGCCGCCGATGGCCAGTCTCTTCAGGTCCAGGCCACCGAGATCCGGGCGCAGGTGCTTTGCCGCAGCCCCCGAAACCACCCACAGCACCGTCTCCCAGGCATCGTGGACGGCCGCCGGAAACGGATTCTCGGGGGCGAGGCGGTAGTCGGTGGTGATGACGATGCAGGACGCGCGCGCGCACAGGTTTGTGCACAGGCTGTTTTCCGAATCGATGTTGCCGAGGACCCAGCCGCCGCCGTGGTACCAGAGGAAGACGGGCCACCCCTCTGGAGCGGTTGGGGAGCCCGGTGGGATGAATACGCGGACGGGGACGGGTGGGCCGGTGGATTCGAGACGGGGGATCTGGACGTCGATGGTTTTCCCAACGGGGAGGGGGTCGGTTCCACCCTGGAAATGTTAATAGTACACGGGAGTTAGCTGGGCGAATCCTATTTAGATCTAGACGGTATGTATATATACACTTTTGAACGACTGGCTGGTTGGAGGGGAGGAAGAGGCTTACGGGGATCAGCTTGCCGCCGACTCGCGACGCAGCGACGGGCTGGTAGTGTACCTGAGGCGCGTGTAGTAAGTACTGGTTGTAGAAGCTGGCATATTCGGGATCGAGCAGGTCTTTGATGGACTCGTGCAGGGGGTAGGGTGGCTGGGCGGCCATGTTTGTTATTTGATTGCTGCTAATATTTACCGAGTGCAATGGGGCGTTATTGGATGCTTATTATGGGAAACAAGGGCAGTCATCAGGGTATCCCACACACAAGGTGGGATGTGCGGGATACAGCGTTGTGCCCGCATAAGATGCCCGCGTAAGGCTGGGGTCGGCGGGGAAGCGATGATAAGTACGTCCCCCTCACTCACTCTTATTGTCGACTCACGAGACAAGCAAATTTCCGACATTGCTGATTCTCTATTTTGTATTTTCAACAAAAATGACCGGCCTAGAATCCATCAATGGCGGCAGCGCCTGGTACAAATGCAACCCACCCATGATCCTCGGCGAAGCCCCCATCTACCGAGCCCGCGACTCAACCCTCCACTGGGTCGACTGCCTCGCCAGCCCCCCAACACTACATATCCTCCGCGTCGACCCCGAGACCGGGAACGCCGTTGGCGACGCGCGCGTTCTCCAACTCGCAGACAGCGTAACAGTGCACTTCTTCCGGCGAAATAACCCGGGGAGCTACATCTGCGCATACTACCAGGGAATCGCGTTCCTCGACGAGGAGACGGGTCGGCTCGACGTCGTGCACGAGATCATCCCTACGGCAGACCGCGACAAGCGGCGGTTCAACGACGGCGGCGTCGATGCGCGGGGCCGCTTCTGGCTTGCCGAGATTGATCTCAAGGCGATGGGGTATGGGCCGAATGGGCTTCCGGCGGATTATGGGAGGCCGATTGGGCGGTTATGGAGGTTTGACCCTGATGGGAGCTTGCATGAGATGGATGGGGGATTTGTCTGTGGGAATGGGTTGGCGTGGAGTCCGGATAACTCGACCAGCAAGTAACTCGTCGCCTTTTCTGAAGGTTTTGGTTGTTGTATCAGGATAAGCTGACTTGTGGGGAACAGTGTATGTGAATGACTCTGTGGCCATGAAGGTCTTCAGCTACGACTTTGACGTCGAGACGGGCGCAATCACAAATAAGAAGTTGTTTATTGATCGGCGGGACAGTTTCGGCGAGCCGGATGGTATGGTCGTCGAGTGAGTCGTTTCTTCCTCTCATCGGTCCGTATTATGATCTCAGCGATAAGTCGCTAACAACGGCGCCCCCAGCACCGATGGCAATCTCTGGATCGCAGTGTTCGATTCCAACCGCGTCATGGTGTTTTCACCGCAGGGCCGGCACTTGAAGGACATTATCTTCTCAGCAAGGAATATGGCTTGCACAACTTGGGGAGGGAGGAATTCGGATATTCTTTATATTGCTACGGGAAAAGATAGGAAACCCACGGCCAAGGCTGAGGATGAGGGCGGACACATGTTCAAGTACCACGCAGTTGGGACTCGGGGGGTGGCCAAGTATGAGTTTGCCGGTTGAGTTGGCAGCTGAGGATGAAGTAAGGGGCTAGCAATAGTATACACGGCTGAGGACGAATGTGTCCGCAGATGATGAATTGATCTAGAGTAAAGCGTCTAGACTACCTAGGACAGTCATTGGACCCGAATCATCCCCCATCCTCGGTAGTCGGCCTCGATCCCATCGACAAGAGGATGCTTGTCTGCTCTGACAAGCGACCCAGCGTCTCTTTAGCCTCCTCCAGCAACGCCCATCTGCACCCCTCCAGCGCATCTCTCACAGCAGCAACCAACCCCGTCGTCTTATTGGCACCTTTGAGCTGGTCAAGATCACCACTGGAACCGTCTCCCATAAGGCCATTCAACATTTGCGCCAGATACTCCTCAGCCGTCCACTGGCCCTGTCTTTGTTCCTGGTCTCCAGCAAGTACAGGCCTCTCATTTCCATTCCTATTCTCACTAGGATATCTAATGCCGTCCGCCCCCTCCCGGATAGCCCCATAGGCCCACAGAACCAGCGTCGTGTTGTACAGCACCCATGGCCTGAGGATGATACTATCCTCGGCTGCCGCATACCTCGTGCGCGTGAACATGGTTTCCTGGATGAGAAGTAAGCAGTGACTTAATGCCCTCTTTGCATTGCGGTGGTGCGCCCACGCACTGATGCGCTTGTACGCGCGCGCAAACTGTGCGCTGTCTCTTCCCCGGGCTGCGCAGGGGCCTGAAGACGTTGCGAGGTGCGGCGCCCCGGCTAGTGTGTGAAAGTCAACTAGCGAGACGTGGATGCTGACATGTGCGATCCGCTGGAGCGGGCGGGCGGCCTCGAGACAGAGCGATGGTGCTCGGGAGAGGAGGCTAAAGGACCAGGTGTCGATTGCGCGGTCGAGGCGGTCTTTCCAGCTGTCTTGCTCTGGTGTGACTGACCCCGACCCCCCCGCCTCAGTCTCTGATGTCGTCTGATGGTCAGAGAGATACGACGCCGTCTGGTCCCGCGTAATCATATGGCGCGTCAAGCACAGCAGCCCATGCAGCAGCACGAAACGCGCAAAGGGGCTATAGGTGTGCGGCACCGGTTGTCTTGAAAGGAGCGCACGGAGGGCCGGGAGGAAAGACGGAGTTGGGCCAGGCGCTATTCTTGCTCGTTCTCGATTCCAGATGCTTGCCGTGGGTGCCTCCCAGAGGGCATCGGCGCAGGGCAGCGGGAGGTGGATGTCGGTGAGAGACAGGGCGGCCGAGTGGCCGAAGATGGACGAGTGCTGAGCGTCCATGACAAAGGCAAAGTATGCGGCCCGGTGTGAGAGCTCGCGCTCGACCCAGCGGTGCCAGCCTTTTGAGATGGAGGGTGTATCGCTGTCGTCAGAGTGGTCTGCGTGTGGCGAGTAACTGCTTCCGCGTCTCATGAGCTAGAATAGTTAGTCCTCT
The DNA here is from genome assembly GCA_001511075.1 of Aspergillus calidoustus. Classification (NCBI taxonomy): domain Eukaryota; kingdom Fungi; phylum Ascomycota; class Eurotiomycetes; order Eurotiales; family Aspergillaceae; genus Aspergillus; species Aspergillus calidoustus. The sequence continues at coordinate 177,043 of CDMC01000026.1, read as the reverse complement.
CCAGTATGAACAAAAGACCACACCTTGGACCTACTGTAATGACTGAGTAATGGAAAATGTGCGAGATCTCGTGCAGTTTGCGAGTCGAGAACATCTTCTCGTAGGACTGGACGACCAACAACGCCTGCACCACCCACAGAGGGGCCGGCGCTTGGAAATCTGGTGACTGTCGTCATCTGTCAGGTATATTATAAGACTCTGTTGCTGCATTATGCTACTCACAGTAAAGATCAGCCACCGTAGGCTCTCATGGATCTTCTCGGCAATCTGATAATGGTTTCTGTCGGGCGAGAGGGTCGCACCCAGAGTCAAGAGTGCAACGAGGAGTAGAGGTGGCGCATCCTGCACGAAAAACGTCGGTCGGTGCAGCAGCGAGAAATGCGGATTGTAGTTTTCCCAGTAGCTTTGCATGAACCATTCCAGGTTGGCCGCGTCGAAGAAGGATGAGGACAGAAGATCGGCGGGCAGCGTCACTAGGGCTGCGAGCACCTTCTGTCGCGGTACGAGGTGGGTAACATTTTCGACAGCAACGGAGACGGAGCCCTGGGAAGAAGTCCCAGACAGAGGCGACCATACCGGCAGTTGCTCGGTAGTTGGATTCAGGATGTTGTTGAACCTATCAAGGCTTGCAGACGCATCATCCCAGCAATCAACGCCAACGCCAAACAGCCAGTCCAGATCCTGGGTCAGGCTGGTGGCATCGTTCGACCCGTCGAAGAAGGTGAGATATCCCACACCTGATGTCTCGTTCGGCCTGGACTCGCTAATCATGGACTGCAAGGCATCTATGCTGGTCTGCCCAACCGTGGCAGCAAGTGGCTGTGGCGTCTCGAGCTGATCATCTCGCGGAGTAGGGGTGTCAACGGTGTCTCCAGGAGTTTCCGATTGCCCACGCAGCTCCACCCCCGCAGCTGGTACGAGAGGACTAATGCATGTGCCATGTCGGTTGCTGCCGACTGGCCTGCCACTTGTTGTGTACCCACCGGAATTCCGGTAGCTCATGCCACGGTCATGTCGGCGAATGTGCCGCTGGAGAAGGTCCAGGCGCACAAAGTCTTTCTGGCACACATGGCATTGGTGGATCTTGCGTGGTTGATCTGCTCCCATATTATCCTGTTAGTTAGCTCAGGCACCTCTCGAATCAGATCACTGCGATTCGAGACTCACGGTTGAGCCGATGTCTACTGAGGTGTTCTCGTCGTTTGAACCGCCGAGAGCAGCCTGTTTCTGGACAGGCATAGGACATCTTGCCCGCGCAGAAAAGGGCACAAGATGCGTAATCTGGTGAGTTGACACCTTGAAGTTTCTTGCGTGGGCAATAAAAGTACGGGTGAGGGGTGTCGTCTGAGGAGGATTTGGAGTAACTCACAAGATGCCCGCGCAACCAGTTTAGACCAATCAGTCAAGCCCATTCCTTCCTTTATCAACTTGGAGAGTGGGGGCGACCAATTCCTCGGGTATCTGGGGCAATATAATGCTGAGTCCATGATAAGAACATCCCCCATATATTGTAAAGGGTATCATCAGCTCCTCGAAACTCGCAACTCTGAGCCAAACGTCAGCCATCCATGATGGACCGGTTCAAGCGCGCATTCAGTTCCCCTCGTGCCTTCCATCAGGCAATCCGCCTTAAGAGCTCATCTTCTTTTCTTGTAAACGAAGATCTGCTCCCTTCCCCTGCGGACCGGCAGACCTGGAATGCCTGGAGCTTCTTCGCCTACTGGTGGAGTGAATCATGGAATGTCTCTACCTGGAGCATCGGCTCGTCGCTCATCTCTGCCGGCGCCTCCGTGCGCGATGCTCTCCTCCTCGTCTTCTTTGCCAACCTGCTCTCGGCCACCGTCATGGTTCTCAACGGCTTTGCTTCCTCCCGGTACCATATTGGCTACCCGGTTCTGTCTCGCGTCAGCTTTGGCATCTACGGACACTACTTTGTCGTTGTGCTCCGATCAGTCCTGGGGATCATCTGGGGCGGCGTGCAAATGTACTTTGAAGGCCAGTTCATCAGCATCTGCCTCCGCTGCATCTTCCCCAGCTGGTCGAGCCTTCCGAACAACATCCCCGCAAGCCAACACATCACCACGCAGATCATGATCGGCTTCTTCCTTGCCTTTCTCTTTACCATTCCCTTTGTCTTTGTCCATACGTCGCGCATCCAGCACCTGTTCACCGTCAAGTCGGCAGTCCTTCCCCTGGCCGGTTTGGGGATCGTCATCTGGGCGACCAAGGCCAACGGCGGCGTTGGCTCCTCCTCGCTCGATGCCCAGGCCGAGTCGGCCAAGTCTTCCACCAAGGTCTTTGCATGGGCCATTGTCTCGCAGTTCAACGCCGTCATGGGCTCCAACTCGGCTCTGCTCGTCACCATCCCGGACATTGCGCGATACTCCAAGACGCGCAACGCCCAGACTTGGGGCCAGTTGATTGCGCTGCCCCTTGGCCAGACCTTGTGCGCCTCCTTTGGAGTTATCAGCACGGTATTGAGTCACTCTCTTCTCCTTGGAGTATTGAACTGACAGCTGCAGTCCGCAGTGCTCAGCTTATACGGGGAAGCCTTCTGGAACCCTTATGACCTGCTAAACGGCATCCTCGACCGCGGCTACACCTCGTCTGCACGCGCGGGCGTCTTTTTCGCCGCCGCAAGCTTCGCTTTTGCCACGCTCGGCACCTCCATCGCCTGCAACTTCATCCCCTTTGCAGCGGACGTCACCTGTCTGCTCCCCGCCTACCTCAACATCGTCCGCGGCCAGTTCCTCTGCCTGCTCCTCGCCTTTGCCATTGTCCCCTGGCGCATCGTCACCTCTGCCAGCGGCTTCCTCAACTTCCTCAACGGCTACGCCATCTTCCAGGGCCCTGTTGTGGCCATCATGCTCGTGGACTATTTCCTCTTGCGGAGTGGGAACTTGACGCTCGCGGATATGTACACGGCCTCCAGCGAGGGGCTGTATTATTACGTGCGTGGTGCGAATATCCGTGCGTTTGTGGCGTTTGTCGTTGGCTTCCTGCTTCCGCTCCCGGGGTTCGTGGAGAGTTTCAATGAGACGGGTTCTTCTTCCCTCAATGAGGCTGCATCGAATATGTACGCCCTCGGCTGGGAGCTTAGCTTCCTCGTTGGCGGCATCGCGTACCTCGTCCTTGATCTCATCTGGCCCGTCCCCGGGGACGAGCGCGAGATGGGTTTCGAGACGGCTCCGGTGGGTTACGAAGTTTTTGAGCAGCCTGTTAGTCGAGATCGAGACCTCGAGGCGACCAGCGTTGATGGGGCGTCTGGAAGGCAAGACGGTGAGCTTGAGGGAGAGGAAGCCAAGCTGGACAAGTCGCCCAGGGCTTATGAGCAGGGTAGTCTTGTGTAGTGTAATGCTTAGTGTTTACATCTCCATGAATGTGTTTTAGCCAAGAGTTTGAGTGGTAATAGGATGCAAATCCAGTCGTATATACCGTATCTGCCACGCTTATCCCATGAATTTCGAGTCGGAGCTGTCCAGATCTTGGCTCGAGGCAATATCAGAGGACATATTTGGAACAGTTTCTATCAATAAACCTGTGTGGTGCTGTGATTCCAGTCTGGTCTGGCATGGATGCACGCACGATAATTCAGAACCATGGCAGAACTTCTCTGAGTATCATCCTCCTGCTCGTGACTAATGATTATATCCGCGGAACACATGAATAGCAGAATCTCCTTGTTGCAGTTCAACACAGCATGGGAGGAGTGTGGAATTGGGTCGGATGAATCGAGCAGGGATTATTCGACAGAAAATGCAGCCATGCTTGTCTGGCGAAAAATCACCATACACGCTTCGAGACCTCCCGGTCGACCATCTGTCCTGCGTAACACGTAGCTCCTCGCCCGTATTCACTTTCGTGGCTGGGTCTGGGCGAGTCTGTGGAGTGGGTGGACTGTGCATGCCAGCAGCACAGATATCCCGTCGAGATATCCCGTCGGACTGCCCAATGCTGTGGCCGACGTAGATCAACAGGCAGATCGCTTGCAGGCTGGGGAGGTTGTGGTTGTTCATGCAATCGGCTTGGTTGAGACGGTCTATACTCTGCCAGTGACACAATCCTGCGAGGCTTCGTATGGTCCGTCAGCATCTCAAGTATATAGTCTGCACGCGCACCCACCAAAACTTTCGAGTTTCCATGGTATATGATCTCTATTCACGACCCTAGACCTATACCTTATCATATTATAGCTAAAAGCCTGCACATTGTGTCGATGAGCCGGCTTGACAGATAGCACTATTGTCTTGGACATTACCCCCCCAGCCATCCTCAGCGGCCGTGGTCCAATTGATATCCATCCGCATCTCGACAGGCGAACAGACTCCTCAAATCCCCCCATCTACCGCCCTTTCGGCCCGACAGGCAACTGCAGGAACCCCAGCAGCAACTGCGCAATATCCCGGCCCAGTGTTCGAATTGATTTTGGGTCAGCAAGGCCTGATAGTCGTGTTGACGTTGAACACCCTTTTCTCACGGGGACGCCATTGAGGCGGTCGACTAGCCAAAGGAGCGCGTCTGGGGCACCTGGAATAATGGTTAGCATGAAGGTGAACTAGCCAAGGGAACACGGCCCGGGTACCGGGCACTTACCTGTAATGGCCAGAGTGGTGTGGTCCGAGAGGATGTCACGCAAGTACTTGACATCCGCGCCATTTGAGCAATAGTTATTATAAAGCTGGTCAGTGTCTCTAACAGGACTGATTTCGTCGTTTGTGGATTTGTAGATGAGCAATGGGATACTAGGGGTGTGTTGGCCCATGGAATTCTCATTCAAAATTTTCGTGGCTTCGTGGTTGGTAAAGATGTTCTCGTCTTTGAAATAGGAGTAAATGTCATCGTTCTGATACTCGAGCAGATTGCCAACGAGGCAAAGCTCCTGTGTCTTGTTGAATTCCGCCCATTTCGCTGGGATAATATTCTCGCGGATAAGTTGTGCTGCAGACGGGTATTCATTTGCAAGACCTTTGAGGCCGGCAATGAGAAGTCCAACAGAGGTGCCCTTGTTAATAGCATCAATCACAGGCAGGATCTCCGGCACAGTTCCTCCAAGGGCTGCACCAGCAATCTTCAACTCTGGGGCATATGAGGGCTGCAGTTCGGCTGCCCATCCACTAGCCAGGCTGCCGCCAGAGTATCCCCACATTGCAGCAGCAGCCCGTGACGAAATACCAGTAATACTTGTCGAGGCCAGGGCAGCACGGATATTGTCCAAGACGGCTTGACCTGAGAATATGTTTCAGCATGTGGTATAATACCAGTAACGACTGGTAGAGGCCAAGCAAGGCGACACGGATATTCTCTAAAGAAAGACTGACCTGAGATTATATTTGCTCCATATGCTGACTTTGGGCCAAGGTAATCCGGGACTGTAACAATCCAGCCCTTGTTCAGGGCTGAGCTCATGAACAAATACTCAATCTGAGGTATGGCAAGCGCAAGGGCCTCACCAGCATCGGAGAATTGCTGGAGTGCAAAGGAAGGAGAGCAGCTCGGGTCTGCTGCATCTTGGAAAACCTGGTAGGAAAGCAGTTTGGTGTAGTCTGCATTATGCGGGATAAGGATAGTCGTCACGGTCGTGATAGGCTCGCCAAATGTGTTGGTTGTTCGATAGAGAATCTGATGTGTAGCCCTGAGGTTGACTTTGGCCAGACCGAAAGCAGCGATGGGGAAGGGAGGAGTCCGGTGGCGAAGAATTGTGCCAGGGGCCGTGGTCTCCCAGCTCGGTGGAGGCTGGTAAAATGGGTCTTCACTTGGCGTAAGAGGACCATCTCTTTCACTCACAGCTGGCAAGGCAGCTGCCAGAAATGGTAATAGGAAAACCAGAAGCTGCAGGAGAAGAGCCATGAGAAGTATATCCACGAGACCTGGGTGTCCGAGCAAAAAGCTTGGGGGTTCTGCTCCAATTTGTAGCCCGCACGCTCTTCCCCACAGTACCGGACGATGCCCCCTGGTGCATAATCAGGCGGGGGAATAACATGAGTAGGGGCAGACTCACCCCCGCAAAAGACGGGGTGTGCTTAAAGGGGCAATCCATTTTCGGCGACGATCATTGAGTTGAAAGATCAACACATGTTCCTCAGAAGATGTCGTTAATCGGGACCAAGAATGACCAGCTCGGCTTGCTGCACTGCGAAGCTTACACCTTCCGAGGAGGTTGTACATTAGATATGCTCCGCGGAAGATGTAATTTAATCACCTCAAGATTGGCTGGGCGTCATGGTAGCGCCCCAGCCGAAATCGAAACCAGGGTACTGGAGGACCCAAAGAGAACAGCAGGGCACTTATTATGTACTCCACGCATCTAGGGCTTAGATGACTGATTAATTTATCTAGTTTTCCATGCTCCTTTCTTCCTCTTGAATTCTTTCATTGTCCTTATATTGTGTCGCCTGCAGTTAGAGTTGGTAGGTCCAGCCTGCAGTGAGTTGATTAAAGCTTTCTAATAATAGATCAGCGTGACATGGAAGGTCAAGGCAGGGGAATCCCGACCATCCAGAAAACGTCAACTTGCGGTGAACCAATATCTTGTGCCAATGTTTTGCCCCCTCATTAATTTTGAATTTGAAACAATGATGACTTTTCCTCAGAGACTCACCATTGATAGAAGCATATCACCCATTCCCTGTTTCCGCAATCCATGGGTCTCCATGTCTGTTTCATCCCGCCATCACTTATCCACCAGCCCACCAGCACTGCACGAGGAATTTTTCCAAAATACATCACGACGATCGATCTAAGTCAAGTCTTGATGGCTCCAGTCTCAATTACTGAATGCCAGCTAGATTCGACGAGACCGATCGTTTAAACGAACGATTCGTCAAGTTTCGACCAACAGAGATAAGCACAAGAAGACTATTGCCCTCATATTTCTAAGCTTGCAGAGGCGGGCTTTAACAAAGTGTTTCTTTCGCAAGCAAGGGATCGGCCGTGAGGTGATTGCACGAATTCCCACTCTCATTGCCGGGCTTCCCCATTACACAACGGCCAGTGAGGTGGCGACGATGGACTTTTTGCGAGTTGTTCTCAAACTACCGATGCCAAAGGTTTTGACATACTCAGCAACATCAGATAATCCTCGGGAGCAGAGTATATTTTGATGGAGCGGGTGGAGGGAGAGAGTCTCTCCTCACGATGGTCATCGCTCACAACTGACGAGCTGAAGGACGTCATGACACAAATCGCTGATCTGGTGAGGAAAATTTTTGATTTCCATTTTCCTGCGTATGGAAGCTTATATTACAAAAAGGACCTTGACGGGGAAACCCAGATACCAACCATGGGGGATTTTGTTATCGGCCCTGTGTCTGCCCGGCAGTTTCGGCATGGCGAACGAGAGAAAATGGAGAGTGGCCGTGGGCCCTGTAGGTTTTCCCCTTTCTCCCTTCCCACTTTTCTCTTGGCTGTCAGAAAAGAACCGACATGAACTGGGCTAATCATTGCCATAGGGCTTTCACCCGTGGATTGTGTTACCTCTCCGACTCGCAGAGAGATGGCTGTCATTCAGCATCACGCCAAAGCTCAGCCTCGCCAGACATTCCTTCTACCAACCAACTACGATATTCACCCCTCCGAGCACAGCTCGTTACTTTCACGGTTCATACAGTTGGCGCCTTATTTAATCCAACCGGGTTCTTCCAGCGCTCTGGCTCCGACACTAAGACACCCCGATTTGAGTCTGGGTAACATTTTACTGGCACCTGGATCCACCAGAATTGCTAGTATCATCGATTGGCAGGATGCCGTGATATACCCGCGCTACATGCAAGCAGGTTATTTCGCGTTTTGTGAGCAAGTCTCCTCGCGGCCTCAAAGTCTGCAGATTCCATCTCTCCCTGATCATTTCAACGAGATGAGTGTTGATAAACAGAGCTGTTTTTCGCCTAGAAGAGGCCAACCTCTATTACACGGCCGCGACAGGTGTAAATCCATGAGCAACACCTGGATGTTTTGAAAACTTCCCTATCTTGGAATGCTACAGTACCTCCTTCGCCAGACAGGGTACCCATGGGACGCAGATGTAATCAACTTACGTGCTGCATTAGTAGGCATCACGACTCCGTCAGTTTGGAGCAAAATATCCTTGGCAGCTTGTCCAGTCGTGTTCAGCGATGAAGAGCGAGAGGCTGCAATCGCGGAATCGCAGGAGTGGAACGAGTCTGAACAGCTATTATCCCGTGTTAGAGAGCACCTCAACATCGACCTGGAAGGCGGGACCGACCCGGACAACTTTGAGAGGGCAGTGGAGGGCAATCACCAGTTTCGAATGGAAATGGTCAGGCAAGCAGAGGCGGACCAACAGGAGATCTGTTGGCGTAATTGGCCGTATAAGGATAAATAGGACAGTAGCATGCCTCCTCAAGAGATAAATGGTGCGCTGTAACATCAACTTCAATGTGCTCCAGTGGTCGTCTGAATAACCGAAGTGGTCCCCAAAGTGTGCCTAATGGTGGAGGATTGTCTTGCCTTTGTTTCCATATGCCTACTCGATCCGAGTAGCTTTGTCTGTAGATGCGATGGCGTTAGTACAGTAATTATCAGAGAGCCTGAGAATGAGACCAATGTTCGCTGGATCTGGGTTAATTTTAAGGCTTTGCCTTCCATCAACACATACTACTATAGTGTCTCTTGGAAGGCTTGTTGCAGTTCAGAGGAAGATTCATGATTCTTTCTCTTTTTTACTGAATTAGTTCCCTACACGAAGCTCTATACTAGACTGAGCCTCTATACTAGCATGGACTTATACTCAATCAGAAGATGGGTTGGGGTAGATTCAAGATTATTCTGCTCAACCCTTCCATCCAACCTGGTGCGAGAAGATCATTGAGGGCTCGCCCCTTTTTAAATATATAATCTAGACAGCACTAGGAGCGGGCAGAGTTGTGACTAGGGATCACTCGCTATGAGCCATAATTGCGAGTTGGAAACTGATGATATGATAGCCTGCCGCGTTCTGTCATAAGGACCCGGCGGTACAAACAAACAAACAATTTATTAACGCCCGGCGGCTGAGCCGAAAGGGCAACTATCACTAAGCTACTAGTACATTTCCTATCGGGTGCCATGTCTCCTTCTAGCCCGTACAATTTCACTTTTAGCATATGCCGTGCCGTCTATCAGTATTGTAAGAGATTCTCGTGGGTTAGTAGTTTTGTTAGTAGGCTGGCTTGAAGGCGCTTCTCCAAGTGTTCAACATCCTATCATCGGCAGTTGAAGCGCGTCTACCATGTCTGGCACGAGGTGGTTGGTGTGAGTTAGTTCGGGAAGGGTGGGTGATTTGTGTTCGACGATATGGTTAGGCGACGTCGAGTTGTCTGGTGGCGATTGCAAACCGTATTGACGCTCATACCGATTCTAAGTTTGGAGTCTAGTCTTGGTTATCTGAGGGCGATTTTCCGCCCAGGAAGAAGGATATATTGCCCTGGTGGGTGTTGGTGCATTGCAGCATTTCTGTCCGATGGGTCGTCCATCTCTGGCATTGAAAGAGAAAGTGCTCTACCATCTCTCTTGCTTGTCCACATTCACACTGGTCCGTTTGCGCAACGTTGATTCGGTAGAGGTATCTGTTTAGTCTTGCCATGCCCGTCCGGAGCTGGGCCAGCACGCTCGCTTCTTTCCATGATAATCGATCATATAGCTGCCGGGTGTGCTTGCTGGGGAGGGCCACGTCCACCCTTTTCACGTGTTTGCCTACTTTCTCGGGTAGGCCTTTGCTGGTGTCTTTTTGGGATCGTGCGATGTTGAGAGTGGTTGACTTTATTCTCGGGAGCTGTATGTATGGCATGGGGTCCTCTTGGGTCGCCGCTCTGGCTTGCACTTTAGCAAGGCCTAGTAGTTTGTTATCCTCGCTTGCGGAGACCTAGTGGATTGTGATCCTGTTTCCATTTTTTCGTAGTCTTCTGATCAGCTTGTATATCAGGCAAACGTGCTCCTGGCCCGACTGTTGTCGCGGGTTCCCTAGTGTGAGTGCGGCCGCTTTGTTGCTCGTGAGTAGCGTGATTCTGTATAATTTTAGTACTGGTAGCGTCTTTAATGCGTGTGCTATTGCTGCCAGCTCTCCCGAGTATGGGTTCTACTCTGATCTTGCGCTAAGTGTGACGGAGAAGGTCTTTAGTCTTGGCTTCTTGTACTTGGGCGGCTGCTTTTGAATCACTCCGCCAAATCCCACTACCTTATTCCGTGCCGAGCTGCTGACTGTGATCTGCATAGACCCGCCGGCTTCTACCTGTGACTCCGGGGTTTGTCCACTATCGGCCTGCAGTCGTTCCTCCCATGGTGCTAATGTAAATGGATTAATAGTTTCTAGTGTTTCCATGTTGATATTTTTTAGCACGTCTGCCACCTGATATAACGGCGAGCGGTGGAATCTTCGGAATTTCCTGATACGATCCGTGTTCCTGCGGAGTGGGTTGGTTTCTGGTAGGGTGTGGATGTCCGTCTACATTTTCACTGCCCGTCTCTAGAACTGGCTTTGCGCTGAGGTAATGTGAGCCTCTGCTTCTGCCACACTAGTTGCGACGGTGAGGAATGTTCCCACTATCGCTTGAGCTCCAACCCGTTGGACCCGGTTGATGGGCCCGATGGCCTTATCTTTAAACGCGTGCATCTAGACATTAGAGGCGTAGTCCACCACTGGAGTAACTGTTGATGTGAATAACTGCCGCGCTGTTGAGGGGGATAAGCCTCTGAGTTGTTTGAGCTCTATTGCTGCTTCTAGGCCCTTGGACGCTGCCCTGGCTATATGTGCCTTGTATTTGAGTCTGGTGTCCATCACTACTCCAAGGATCTTGACGTGGTCTTTGGGTTTAACGGCTTGTTCCTTGATAGTGAAAGGCTCCTGTTCTGATTTGTGTGCTTTGGGGGTGAAGTGTATGATGGCCGTTTTCTCTGCTTCGAATGTTGCTCTACTCCTCCTCTCCTAGTTGAGTGCTTTGTTAATAATCTTCTTAATGCCTTCCTGGTTGCTCCGCGTAGTTGGCCTGGTCACCCACGCGGTGAAGTCGTCCACGAAAGTGATCACTCCGCCGTGGCTGTTGATCTGTCGTTGCACGAGGTCTGCGTTAAAGAAGAGGAATAGGATTGGTGATAGGGGAGAGCCCTGCGGTAGTCCGGCCTGTGGGAGGCTTTGTACCTTAGACCCTTGCCCATTGATTTGGATGGTCGCTGTTCGTTCTGAGTAGAAGGCCTTGACCTACTGGAGCAGCACTTCTGGTATGCCTCGCGCTTTCATCCTCTGGAGTAGTCTTTCCTTGTAGACCCTATTATAGGCCCCTTTGACATCGAAGCTAATCAAGCTCACGACCCGTCAGCCACGCTAGGCCATGTAGATTTGCTCCTGCAGGAGTAGGAGTGCCTGTTCCGCTGATTGCTGTTTTCAGGCTTTAAAGTGAGTGGTTGGGAGCAGGCCGTATGTCTCCACTGCGTGTGAGATCCTTTTTGCTACCACCGACTCTAAAACCTTGCCTAGTGTCGCGAGAAGTGAAATCGGCCTCTAAGCTTTCGCAATGGTGTAGTCCTCTTTGTTCGGCTTTTTAAGTGGTATAATCTTCGCATGTCTCCACTGACTTGGTAGCGTGCCCTCTTCCAGCGACGCCTGGAACAGGTCGAGAACCCTGTGTTTAACCGCGGGCCAGGTCATCTTCTAAACTATCGCCGGTAGACTGTCTTCTCTAGGTGCCTTCCATGATTTTGCTTTGAACAGTTGTCGCTCTATTTCCTCCATGGTGATGGTAGGCATCTCTACTGGTGCCCTTTGCGGCCTGGCTCCTTCCTCCTCGATGTTATTTAGTAGAGAAGGAAAGAATTTAGCTAGTAGCTCTTCTGCTTGTTCCTTATGATTGGTGGTGGTGGTACCATCTGCTCGGACGAGCTGTGGTACCTTCCTGAATGCTGTATCGTCTCTACTCTTCAGGTACTTGGCGGCCTTCTATATGTTATTGTTGTCTGCAAGGAACTCCTTCCAGTGGTTTTTCTTTTGTTGCTGGATGGCATCGTGGTACTGCTTCGCTGTACTTTTAGCTGTCTCTTCTAGATGTGATGCGATTCGTCCTGCCTATCGCTCCGAGCGGGCGTGATTTCTCTAGTATTTGTAGATAGAGCGGAGTTGAGTTAGGTTCGTTGTCCACCACCTCTTTGCGTATGGGGACGGTCTGGCCTTTGGTGTCAAGGCATGCACCGCCTCCAACACCGCGGCTATTAGTTGGTTGGTTCTCTGCTGCACTGTGCCGTCCGCTGGTGTGCTGTCTAGGCTTGTGGTAATTCTAGCATTGATCTCCTTCCATGGTGCGTTTTTGAGCAGCAGTCGCTCCTGCTGTTTAGAAACCGGAACTGGAACGTTAAACACGGTCTTGATTGCTTAGTGGTCGGAGCCATGCTCTGTCCCATGTACCGCACACTTGACCATGGAACCCGTCAGATTCTCCGAGGCAAGGATGAGGTTGATAGTTGACTCGTAGTCTCTACCCTGTCCTCCCCCCTGCCATGTCTTTGTGCCTCGTTTTAGTAGACTGCTGAGGGCAAATTTATTTATAAGGTCAATGATTGAATCCGCTTCGCCCTGTCTCTCCAAAGACACGTCGTCTCCTCCCCAAAGTTGATTATGTTGGTTGAAGTCTCTTATGATCATAACCTCCACCACTGCGCCCGTATCTCGCCTTACCTTGGTAATTACCTCGCGTAGACTAACGCACGTGTCACGCAAGGCTTGGGCATCTCCTCCTTCTACATAAACTGATGCCATAAAAATCAATCGCTTGGGGAGCTGGATGACCGCCGCTGTTAGATCTGGGGATTTAATGGGCACTTGCTCCGCTTCCACGTCCTTTCTTACCTAAAGCATGCTCTGGATTACCCATCTGCCTTCCCTCCATGCGGAGGGGACTATCTTCGTCTATTTATGATGTCCCATTAGAGTTGTTAAGAGTCGGCCGTTGATTCTTCTTGCTTGAGGTTCTTGGATTGCTATTGCCGCTGTATTCTGAATTTCTTTGTTGTTTATTAAGCTGTCATGTACTGCTCCCTGTTTCCTTACATTTAGCTGAATTATTCGGAGCGTCTTATTCATGTTGTACTGGATAGAGCTTCCAGCAGTTTCTGCTATACGATTCATGTGGACCTCCGCACGGAACGTACTTGAGGACCGTCTTATTGTAGATGTTATGGCGGTGGCCTTCCTTGGCGCATTTCGCGCACTTCTGGGTGTTGTTGTATTGGAATGCCTTATGTCCAATCTCTTGGCAGTTGTAGCATTGTGTCGGTCGTGGTCGATGTTTAAAGGCGCTGGTAACGCCAGATTCTCCCCTAGCGTGGAAGAAGCCCTTGGCTAGGAGCCTTCGTGCATAAGTGCCTTTGGTCAGGTATACTACTATTAACCTATAGGCCTTCGCACTTTCCTTTCTGCTGAGCCATGTGATCTTGGTAATGGTGGTTTTATTCTCCTCGCTGAAGGCTGCCGCGGCTCCTGCTCTAATCTCGCCTTGTTTATCTAGCACGGCTGCTTTCTTGACACTATTAACTTTGATTGGGTAGAGGTCGTCACGGAGCACTTAGGCTCCTGCGCTAATTATTACTTCTGCAACTTTCTTCACTAGCTGGCGTTCGGGTTCATCTTGGCAAGTAATTTGGATCTGGTTGGTGTTCTTCGGGTCCACCGTAACCGCTCGACAGCGCTAGTTAGTGTGGTTTTCCATGGTCTGGATCTCTTTCTCCACTGCTGCCCTAATTTGGCCGGCGGGCATTCTCTCGCTACCATCATCGGCCATATTCGAGGTATCTATCGTGCAATATAACGTATCGGTGAAGGTGGTTGGTGTCGTGTTAAACGAGGAAAGAGTCCGTATGTTGCTTGGCTGGCTCGTTGGAGGAGTGCGGGCGACATCTGCGTAGGACAGGTTGTTCGTAGGGTCTGGGGTGGTTATAGAGGTACGTAGGGATTAGATTTCGCGGAGTGTCTTGTCATGGTTAGTTTAGGATGTGGCTAACTTATTACGCAGCTCTGCTAGTTCCTGTTGCATTCCAGCAAGAGCCTCCGTAAACTGAGTTTTGGCTTCCCTTATTTCATCTCTATGGGTTTCGTCCCTTCTCTTGATTTCTCTTCGTAACTTGGCTAACTCTGCGAGTAGCTCAGTCATTTGCGGGTTGCTGTTACCGGTTTCTGTTTCGTCCTCTGAGCTGTCAACGCGCTCTGCTACGGTTTCATTGCGGGTCTTTGGTCTGCCTCTCCCTCGGCGTTTAGTTTGACTGCCCAACGCATATCTTGTAGCTTCCTCTTCCTGTTCCCGGGCATAGTTATTTGGTGGTCTGGTGACTCGTTTGGGTCATAGCCGTGGTGGTGATTCTTCGCGTTCGTCGCGGTCGGGGGTTTCAGGTGTTTCGGCCCGTCCCGCGCGCGCGTCGCGTGTCGGCATCTTGCCCACAACCTTCGGCAAGTCGTTCCGCTTACTTGGTTACAGAGGAAGTCGTTCTTTGTCCGGGAAGCTCTCCGCTCGTCCCGGCAGTTCCTCTTTTCTTCGTATCCAGTACAGTGCGTCTCCTTCACCCGGCGGTACAGTGACGCTCGAAATCGGTCTGACCTTCAAACAAATGATCTTTCGTTCCCAGCCCCACTGCCAAGCGCCTAGCGCAAACCAGTTATTGAGCAGCTATTAATACCATTCGTATTATTGAACAGAATTTTTTTTTCCCCAGCTTTGTGCTCGTCGTACATTATTTATGCAACGTCACGGTGCTGTCATGCATCCCATCGCTCATAACCTTTTGTGCAAACGCTCAAGTCACGTGCTGTCGGGAAGGAACGAGCCGCTCTGCACACCCCACTGAGTCGAATTGCGCGAAAGGCATCTTCGACTTACAACAAATTCCATCTTACCGCAGAAGGCTTAAAATCCATTGATTACTTTGTGATGTGGAAGTACGCGATGATTCACGCGATTCCAGTATTCACGCTGCCCCTTCCTCCGGGCGGCTATGCAGACCTGCGGTTGGTGAATATAAGCGCAAGGCTACAGACACGAACACTCCTCAATTGCCGCGCGATCTCAGCTCTGCTTACGCTCAAGACAGGTCGCTTTCTCATGATTCGGCATAGCAAATCTGCGTGACCCTCGATACTAATCTTTTCGTGCCCTTTCCTGCACCTCATGCAATGCGACCGAAAAGCCGAAACGATTTTGCGATCGCGATCATCTGCGCCCTTCCTCTGGAAGCTGACGCCGTCGAGACCTTGTTCGATGAACACTACGACCAACTGGGGAAGTATTATGGCAAGCGACAAGGCGATGCGAATGCGTACATAAATGGAAGGATTGGCAAACATGATGTGGTCCTGTGCTATATGCCAGGAATGGGAAAACGAAGTGCAGCGGGTGTTGCCGCCAATCTGCGAGTCAGCTATGTGGGCATCAAGCTTGCTTTAGTTGTTGGCATCTGCGGGGGCGCCCCTTCTCCGCCAGAGTACCGAGAGATATTCCTAGGCGATGTGATCATCAGCGATTCCGTGGTCGAATATGACTTTGGCAGGCAATATCCTGGTGGTTTCCTACGAAAGACTGGCGTCAAAGAGACTGGTAGGCCAGGTCTAGAGATTCAAACTCTCTTGAATGGCTTTCGTGCCGAGAATAACCATAGAAATCTTCGGAACCAGACGCAACACTATCTTAAGGCTCTCCAGCAAAGAGGGGCAAAATGGTGTCGTCCACAAATCAGTGATATCCTTTTCAGGGCTTCCTACGTGCACAAGCATTGCAGTTCTGCTTCTCCTGCCAGTTGTTCCTGTTTTGAAAGCGACTCGGTGGAAAAGATCTGTGACAAGGCGTTAGAGAAGGACTGTGACGAGCTTTGTTGTGATAGTGGCCAACAAATCCGACAACGAGAGGTTTCGGAAGCCAATCAAACCTCTGTTTATATCGGGACAGTTGCTTCTGCCGACACGGTGATGAAGTCTGGAGAGCATCGTGATGAAATAGTCAGAAGAGAAAAGGTTATAGGTTTTGAGATGGAGGGTGCTGGGGTCTGGGACCATGTCCCATGTATCATTATCAAGGGCGTGTGTGACTATGCCGACAGTCACAAGAACAAGTTATGGCAGGCATACGCAGCCGCGGCCGGAGCCTCGGCGGCAAAAGCTCTCTTGGAGTACTGGGTGCCTAGCAGCCGCGAAGGTTAGTCAAATTCTTAGGGTTATTTCTGAGAAGCCCTTCTAAGCTATGCCCGCTGATAACTAGCCAGTCACCCATCTTGTTTTCGAAAATATTCCTTTCCCGAAGAATGAAGGTTTTGTTGGTCGTGATGGACAGCTTAGTCAGCTTGAAGAGCTGCTGTTTTCCCCAGGCCGCCAGCACAAGGTTGCAATCACTGGCCTTGGCGGTGTTGGTAAAACACAGATTGCCCTCGAATTTGCGTATCGAACCCAGCGGTTGCGACCAGAATGCTCAATTTATTGGATTCCTGCTGCGAACTTTGAGACACTCCAACGAACGTATTTCCGCATTGCCCAGCAGCTACTATTGGCAGGACTCAAGGAAGAGGGAACAGATGTCAAGAAGCTTCTCAAGGATTATCTCTGCGACAGTAGCGCGGGCGAATGGTTACTAATATTTGACAATGCGGATGACATTGACATGTGGTTTGGCAAGTCCAAAGGCGACACCGAGCCATGCCGGTTGAGCGATTATGTTCCATGGAGTAGGACAGGCAGCGTCCTATTTACCACGCGTTTCAAGAAAATCGCCTCCAGGCTCGCGATGCAAAATGTGATTAAAGTCCCAGAAATGGACGAGGCGAGGGCCCTAGAGCTTCTTAGCGAACGCCTGTTGGAGAAGTCTCTGCTACAAGATAGAGAACAGGCTGTACTGCTTCTAAAGCAGCTCGTTTACCTTCCGTTGGCAATCGTGCAGGCTGCTTCTTATATCAATGAGAATTGTCTGAGTACGCTCTCGGAGTATCTGTCGCTCTTATCAGCAAAGGAGGAAGAGATGATTAACTTGTTAAGTGAAGAATTTGAGGATGATTGGCGTCCTCATAATGCTACAAATCCAGTAGCCGCCACATGGCTTATATCTTTCGAGCAAGTACAGCGTACTAATCCCCTTGCTACTGATATTCTGTCATTCATGGCATGTATAGAGCCAACAGAAATTCCAGAGTCCCTTCTGCCACTACCACTAGCTGCATCCCGTCAGGCATGGGTCGAATCCCTTGGTATACTGGAGGGTTATGCCTTTATTAGTAGGCGGCCTACGAAATCATTTGACCTTCATCGACTTGTTCATGTTGCGACACGCAATTGGCTGAGGAAAATTGGAAGTCTGTCAAAGTGGACCCTTATAACACTTACAAGGCTAGAAGGGATCTTCCCTGACGATGATCATACAAACAGAGAAAAGTGGAAGACCTATCTACCTCACGCACTAGGACTTTTGGGGAAGGATGAAGTCCAAGGCATTAGGCAAAGATATGAGCTGCTTTACAAAGTCTCAATGTGCCTTCTAGCGGATGGCCGAGCGACGGAAGCCGTTCAGTACCTTGAACAACATTTAGACTGGCACGAAAGGCAATATGACGAAGAGCACCCTGATCGACTTGCTTCGCAGCATGAGCTCGCGCGTGCATACCAGGCCAATGGACAGGTTAAGCAAGCAGTGGTCCTGCTAGAGCATGTGGTCACAGTCTGGGAAAGAACCCTTGCTGGAGAGCACCCTCATCAACTTGCTTCGCAGCATGAGCTCGCGCGTGCATACAAGGCCAATGGACAGATCAAGCAGGCAGTGGACCTTCTAGAGCATGTGGTCACAGTC